>JAPZDZ010000004.1:2012231-2023706 GCA_029783805.1 Acanthurus tennentii | reverse complement strand
GTGTGTGTGTGTAGGACACAATTTAGTAGCCTTAAGCATTTATTTCCGCTGACTGATTTAAATGGCGCTTGCCCTCCACCTATCACCTCTGCCTGCTCTGAGGGTCCAGCCCATGGCTGAGGAGTCCTGGTTGTTTGTGACACTGAGACACTAAGAGAATTGCTGTAAATGGGAGAGAGAGGCAGAAGGAGAAAGGGGAGGGGCAGAGTCTAAAGTGCTTACAACAACTTGAAGTAGGTTGTTGCTGCAGAAAGAGGGTCAGCCTGTCAGTCTAACTGGGACGGAAGATTTGAAAAAATTATTATAAAAAAAAGGTAATGTGATTAATCTTCAGCCAATCAACATCAGGCGAAAACTGTCTTTGGCTAAGAAAGTAATAAGCTGTTTGCTATGAATGAATCTCCCCTTGCACCAGCAGAGCAGAAAGAGTGAAACTAAATGACACCAAAAGTACACCAGCGTCTACATTCACTTCAGCTATTTTTGCTGACCACAGTTGCTCTAGCAGCACAATGAGTACATTGTAAGATGTGTGGTACCCAGTGTGTTTTTTCAAAGGAGGAAACGAACACATTTGAGTATCGTGTTCAGGAAAACCCAGTACATCCATGCCCCTTCAAGAAAAGGAACTCAACTCCTCAGAGTATCCCACTGCAACTACAGCAGAGACAGACACTACACATTGGCTGATTATTTCATAGCAATGAGGGGTGAGGGGACCCGTCACATTCCCTCTTTCCTCAGCAACTAAAACCCTGACAACAATTTACTGAAGGCGGTCAGGGTTTCACTGCAGCTACAATACAAATAAAAGGCTATGCAAAATTCTGTGTGTGCTGCTAGGGCTGCTGAAATGAGTTTCACTTGGGATGACTAGATCGCATTGCTGAATCATCTCTTACTACTGACCTGATTTGATTGACTGATTGATTGTAGTCATCAGTCTTTTTTGCACCATTTTATTATGACCTAACTTTTGTCACAGAAATGCATGATTTAATACTCCATGAAATTCCAGCTGGTTTTTAGGCTTGAGGAGTTGCTGAGGTCCCAACCCACCTACAGATTAAGCTCTGTTTGACTGGCTTGCAGTGATGTATTTTCTCGCACAAAGCTTCTTTTGTTGCTTTGCCATGCTATCAAAACACCTCATGTTTTCTATGTTAGATGTTAATTTTTTTGCACTGTCAAGAGATTGCTTAAGAGATAAGGAAAAAGATAGAGGCACAGGAAGAAAATCTCTTCAGTTGGGCCATAATGCTAAGCAAATGAAGGTCTAAGGCTTATGGGATATGGTGTTTGTTAAAAGTCAGAAATAAATATATTTAGTAATATAAGAAAAAATTTAATAAACTACAACACCACATTACCTTTCAAAATAGCTGCTGTCCTCATAAATGCATTTGAACTGAGTCACACCACACACTGCTAAAAAAAACTCAGTTCCAAGTCAAGCTAGATTTTTTATTTGTGAGCGTTATTACAAATGTAAGTGGGGTTTGAATCAGGTTTTCTGATTTAGTTAGTGTTGGTTTTGGTCCTGGGGGTGCCAAATACACTCTAGACAAATTGGTTTTTGATCTGGTAGCTTTGGTTGTTCCAGAGAATAAAAACAATGAACTGAAAGCAGAAGAAATCACTTAACTCCTCTGCAAAGGCTGATTTGAGGTTTTGTGCATGACACTATAGTTACAGGGAACACATGTTCATGTCGCTTTATATTGTCGCCTGTTAACCTGATACTAATGTCCATTTTGGAAAGTTATCTATAGAGAAATGCTATCCATCACAAATATATTCATAGGACTTGTAATGTATTTAAAATTAGTCAATTCCCGTACAGATTGAAGAACGTTGCAAATTAATCATTTTATAACAGTGTCTTCTAATGAACCTTTCCAATGCTTTATGAGGTCAGTTGACTAAAAGTTAAAACTTAAACTACAATAAACAAAATAATATGAGATTCTTTCAAAAGACCTCAGAGCCTATTATGGAAAATAACTAGCCTATTACAACAGTGAAGTGATAATGAAACTTTACACAATAACAGAATATATACACAAGTGAATTGGATATACGACTGCTGACAGACCTTCACAAACAGATGTGTTAGACCAAGAAATGGAAGAAAAAGGAGTTTATATCTGAGCCCACTAGCCTAGAGTTGCAAGCAAAATTGTAAAAAATAAATAAATAAATGAGTTTCACACATGTTGGCATCGATTGGTATAAGGCAAAATTCTTTGAGATACACTGTTGACAAATGAACAGCACAGTAACGAGGTAAATCTGTCAATGTTCTCTGTTATTGACCTCATGAGGTCAGTTTTTTGATTAAAGTTTGCTCTGATGACGATCTTATATATTTATAACATGATCGTGTCCTGCAGAAAGTCTTTAATCTCACATGAATAAAATGTTTCTTTGGATGATAGTTTACAAGAATAACCAATTAAAGTTTCAATATCATCCTTCCAGATCACCTTTCTCGATAGAACATCCAATTACACTTTCCTCTGTTTTTAACAAAAAAGCTTTCCACAGTACACGGTATTTCTTGGTCAAAGCTTAGTATCTAATTCATGCATACAAAGTGTCACATATCATTCAGTATACTTACAGTAAAAATTTTACAGTTTAATATCACAGTGCTTCCCACGATGCTCAGTGTGTGTAGCAATAAAACAAGACAGAGTGAGAGAAGACAAACTAAAAGATCTCATACATCATAACTTCATGGCACACTATAAGTATGACATTCAGTGAAATAAACTTATATTTATCTGTCAAAGAAAATCTTATACTATCCAAAAGTACCAGAAATTAATAGAAGTGTTTGGGATTTGACTGTCCAAACTGTCACTGTTTCCTTCTGCTCTGATGGTGAAATCATTGCTGATGATTTCACAGAAATTTGAGATAGATGAGATGATTAAAATCTGATGGTCATAACATAACATTAACAGATTATTTGTCCTGTGTTTCTAGTTAGGTAAGATATTGTTTAAAGAAAAAAAAACTGAAATTGAAATGCAGAAGTGGAAGAAACCAGCAGCCCCTGCCCCTTTGCAACTTTATAAACGACTCTACTTAAAGCGTATAAAGCTGTGATTCAACTTTTGGGAAGTGTAAGATCCTGCTGCTCTGCACTCAGTGCTTCTATGTATTGTTGAAAAAACTCGGTGCAACATATGATTTCTTGTATGTCTTATATACATAGTCATCATAGATATTTTCCAAACAAAATAAATATAGTAGACTTGAAAGTTTTTGTGACTTAAAAACTACTTGTATCAGTATGATCTGCAAGACAGGGAAGAAAATATACATTAATTGTTTAAAAAAAGCTTGTGCCGGTTTTTACTCTCTGTATAAGAAGATTTATTATTCTTACCATGCAATATGAAAGAACCAGGACCCGCAATTTATGTTAAATCTCCTTACTTCTAAAGACTAGATGAAGTGTTTAAACTTTTGGATTCAGACCCATCAACAAGACATCTGGACTCTCAACTTTTGATCCCAACTAACATCACATATTACTCAGCATCCCTTGCTCATTCTGATAAAGATCAGTTTACCTTCCTCGTAGCCCCAGTCCAGCTCATCTTTGCCTGGGATATAATCTGACTCTTCATTCAGGTTGTCAGCCATGGTGCTTGACAGTCCGCTCACTGTGGGTAAAAACCAGTCTGTCCTCCCAGTTGACTCTCAGTCACACTGGTTTTGTATGTTGACTTGGACACAAACTGAAGTCTCTGCAGTCTGCTGGATGGATTCCCAGTCGAGCAACAACTCCCTCAGCTTTTCACTTTGTTCTTTAAGCCTTTGAATTTTCTTCACTTTCTTCTTGCCTGTTTTCCTCTTTTCTCCTTTTTTCTGCGCTTGTGTCTTTCTCTCCTTTTATGATCTCTCTTGCTGTCTTTCAGCTGTTAACTGATGTTTGTGGGGCTCTCTACCTCTCTGCATTTCTCTTCACTCCCTGTTGCTCCTCCTCTTCCTCTGTCACCACCTCACTGTTATCTCTCCCTCCTCTCTCTCTCTTCCTCTGCCTTGCTTTCTTTCGTTCTCTCTCTGCAGACTGCAGGTGTGCTCACCCACTCAGGCTTTCATTTCAAATAATTACGGACCAGTTTTTTTCTCATCCACTTTCCCTCTATCCTCCCTTCATCCATGACTCTTGACTGAAAATAAACCTTTAAGTGCACAGCTTTAGTTTTCTTTTTTCTTGCTGCCATTGTTTATGCGTTGTGGTGTCAGTTAGACTTGTTTCTTATTTTCTGCTAACCTTTCTGCCGTTGTGAGTGTCCTCGTATTGTGTATGTGTGTGTTGGAATGCTGGCAGGAAGGTTATGCTGGTGTTTTTGTTGGGCCATAGAACCACCCTTGGGTGAAGGAAACAGCAGTGGTTGTGAAAACAGGCAGAAAACGGCAGGACTTAGAGAGTGCCAGGCCAAGCTGCTCTCCATTCTTGATGGCTTCAAGATGGACAAAGAAATTCTGAACAGTGTATAGAGGAAGCTATTAAACACACCCACATTCGGTTTTCACATACTCTCATGGGGCTCAGTGGTCAGACCTCAATGCTTTTCACTTTTCACTGTTATACTTTTATAGTGTTGTACTTATACTAGAGTTCTTTAGTTTCCACTTTGTCAAATTATAAGATGTATTTTGTTATTTGGGTTATTTGTACAAAAGCATGTGCAAAAAGTCAAGAGCCTTTAGTAGTTCATGATCCTCATCTTTCTTTGTGTCTTTAGTTCTTCCTTTATTAATCTGTATCCTCCAGGCTGCTGATGATAATTGCCCCACATTCCTTATCAGGAAATTGCCCTAAGAGCCTTCTAAATGCAGGTGAGCTCCCCTGTTTCCATACTGTAATTCTAAAAGCAGAACATGGGCTGCAGTTCATACGCAGAGGGACAGGAAAGCTTGGGCCACCTAATTTGTGCAAGTGCCCCCCATCTGAAGGAATACTTTATTTGTAAAACGTGTGAATGAAGTTAAGAATTAGCACAAAATGTACCAGCAGAGGGTGCACTTAGCCAGCAGCTGGCAAGTACAGATCTCAGAAGCCAAAAAAAAAAATCATAAATGGACTGGAAGTAGCAAGCTTTTGTAGATGCAAGAGATTTTTTATACAGCTTAAACAGAATTACTATATCTTTTTTGTGTGCTAAGGTTAGTTTAACCCAAACTGTTATGAAAGACTGTCCTGTATGATAATTATTCACTTACATTTTCATTTTATGATTGTCCATAATTCTCATAAACTATTAGTGTTATGGAATAAGTTTATTTAAAAAGTAAGTTTACATGAATAGTAAATAAAAGAAGTAAAGACACACATATTTGCACGAACCAAGAAGTCATCTCCAAAAAATTACCCTTTGCTTCTCCCTGCAGGAAATGATGAGCCACTACAGGCAGCTCAGCCGTAGAAGTCACTATGGCTGCCTTTTTTAGCTGTTTGAACTGCAAGTATTGACTAGTTTTACAGAGTGCTGTCAAAAGTTTTACTTAAGTGCAAAGATCTGAATTCTTCCTGTATTGCATGACTGTCTGTCCTCCTCTGTTGCTCTTTCTAACATTTCTTCCATTTTTGCTCTCCTAAAACTTTTTTTATATTCCAACTGAGGGTCTGAGGACAGGGTGTCAGGTACACTAAACAGATTTTAAAGCCTCTTGAGGCAATGTTGTGGTATTGGTATTTTGGAAATAAGAATAAAACTAACCTGACAAATTATTCCACTAGCTGTATATAAGTTAAGCAATTATGCAAATGCAATAGTCCTGTGGCACCTTTAGTGCCTCTATCTCTCTATCAAACATGGGCATGAAAAGAAGATAATGTCTAATTTGCAATGAACATTAACTGTGCACATTTTTTTCTCAATAGCTAATATCAGGATATAACTGTTGTTGGTTTGATCTCTTTAAGTAACCTGTTGGTAATAATAAAAAGACATATGCTGCATTAATTAGAGTTTCATCCAGTACGCAGTAGTTAAACTAACCCTAGAGAGGATGTTTTGAGTTTTTCATCAGTAACAAACTGAAAGGGTGATGTGGATAACATAACTTCATATGCATCAGATGTTTAGGATGATGAAGCTGCCTACTCTTCCTCAAGCTTTCCTCAGACAGCTCGTCCATATAAGGACTGCTCTCAAAACTAATTGTGCTTACAATCAAGTGTTCCATTAGGCTTAAGAACTATGTCATATGACTCCATGACCTTTTGTTAATTTATTATCTTTATCAACTGTAAAACTTTCCTAACTGTACATTTAACCCTTAGACCAATGATATGAACACAGCAGTTTGTTACTTTGAGATAAAGGTCTATACTGTTTGAGCTGTATGTCTGAGAGCCTTCAAGTTAATTGCTAGCTTGAATCCAATGTAGAATCTACATTAGTGGCCACTTTGGTTTACAGTAAAAATGTGTGTGTGTGTGTGTGTGTGTGTGTTTGTGTGCCTGTGCAGTACCTGGAAGTGCAGTTCTTATCAGATGTTCACTTCACACACAGCCCCAGATGTTCTTCACTTGGCACAGCTGGAGTCTGTGCTTTGGGTAAGACTGTGTAATGTTAAATTTTGGGAAACAGCCTGCTCAGGTCTGAAAAAAAAACTTTTTAAATAATGGATGTTTAATAAGATATATAATGCATGGCAAAAATAATGATCCAGCAGAGTAAAAACAGTTGTGGTCCCATGTACTAATAAAGTAATTATGCATAGTGTGTTTTTCGCATATTTCTGGTCGAAAAATTTCACTTGAATTTTTGTAAAAACTGGTAAACATGTAATTGTAACTCTAAGAGACAAACAGCGGGTTGTGGGAAAAAAACACAAAAAATGCTCTGTAGATACCATGAAAATTGGATGGCTTTGGTAATTACAGATCTGTCCAGCAAATTTGACCTGCGATTTGCAACAAATACTGAATACGGCCGCTGGGAGCCGCTAAAGAGATGTTAGACTTGTCTCGTAACAGTTTTCAAGTAAACTTAAGAGAATTGTACTTTGACGTTTTCTGTCTCTAATTGTGGTACAAATTGTATCAGAAAATGTTGTCCTAATAATTTGGAATACGTATCAAAGATGCAGTAGTAATCGAAGACTACTACTAGAGTTTCCGAGGGGACCCTGAAGACATCATACTGTAGCGTGGCGAGGGCGGACCGTGTGACGTAGAGTTGGGACTCTGGCTGTTTATTGTTCCTTCCTCAGCACCGACAGAGAAAAACAGGCTAACAAGCTGTCAGCTACCTTTATCACACGGTTCACGGTTGGTTTAACGAAGGTATAACGGTAGAGACAGCTGCCTGCACAAACCAGAGGCCATGGCGTATGCGTACCTCTTCAAATACATCATCATCGGAGACACGGGTAAGCTGCCGCAAGTGCCAGCTAGACTGACAGTAGGCATTCAGCTAGCTTTTAGCGGTTAGCTAGCGCTGTATTTCCGCAGTGTTGGATAGTCCAATGACGTGGTAAAAGCAGAGACGCAAGGGGTGGGATGACAGCTCCAATTTTACACTGTTAACTTATTTGGATAATATATAAAACAGCTAGACAGTGGCAGATATGTGTACACCGGCACCAGTACGCAGGCTTTCTCAACTCTGTTATTGCAGAACAGATACTGACACTGGGAGATAGATGCTGGGCCTTTTGTCCGTTTGCGTCGAGGGTGGGGGTGTTAGCCACATCTTGCTAGTCCAGCTAACAGCTAGCGTTAGTTTTTCGACCAAATATTTAGCATACAACTGTCACGGCAGAAGACGCCTTATTATATCTTGTTACATGAAGTCGTACAATACATTTTGTTTTCTGAATGTGCCCAATAAAAAAATCAGTTTACAGTAGTGTAGCCTCTGGACACATAAGGCCAGAATGTTAGGCTATAGCCTGTAATATTCCCTAAAATGGCGTAGAGCACTAGTTATTTCTGCCCAAATATCTGTTGCACGAATTGGACCAGATGGCTCTCTTGCTATGTTTTCTTAAAAAACTTTTATATATCAAAAAAGGTCGTTTTTTTATTTGTCACCCCCCCCCCCCCGTGTTCAAAGCCAGTGAAGCAATAGTAAATGTTGTCATCTGTTTACTGTTAGCTGGCTGCCTGATGAGGGGCCTACTCGGTTAGCTTGCAGTAAGGTAGCAGGTGCAGTTTACTAAACTATTTATTAAAAAGATGTAGCGCCATGTCTTTTTAGATACAGAAAGAAATGTGTTAGAATCGTTTAGAGCAGAAAATCAAACCTAAGAATTGTGCCAAAAACAGTCTAAACCAAAGAAGGTGTTTACAATAAAGAAAGTAACGTTTATATCATGTGCAGAATGTCTTTAATACATTATACAAGTTGTTAACATAGAATTAAAGACCAAAAATTACTCGAGGGAATGAGAAAATTACATATTTTGAAGATATAAAGACTGCATATGTGTTTAATTTACTTTAGAGGATCACTGTGGTGGGATGCAAATTTACTACAGTGTTATTACGAAACAGGTTCATGTTTTGCCTGATGTTGTTGTTCATCTCTAGTAGCAAGAAATATGGAGAGCTGCAGCCAAGGTCCTATTTCTGGTGTGTGCTTACACAAGAAATACACTGCACAGTCCAACTGTCAAACATCTGAAGAAGAGTTTTTATATCTGGCTAGGGTTTCAGGGAATCCTTAGCAAAATGGATAAATAAAAAAAAAATTATGAGAACAGATTTTTTTGATGTTTTGCTTTTTAGGCAAGTTGTATATATGCTAAGAATATTAGGTAAATCATAATAGATCATTTTAACTCTTGGTTTAAAATTGATCATGGCACTGACCATAGTCTACTAATAATTTCTAAAAGACATTTTTTCAGGAGTGATCTGATATATACGTTGCCATTGACAAACTAAATATATTGTTTTATTGAAAGGTAACACATTTATGAACCTAATAAGATTGTGCTTAAGAGGTGCAACAGCAAAAATGTATGAAGGTTCTACAATTGATCTTCATAATAACAATTAATGTTCTATAAATGAGTTTTCTTGTATTTTCTCTTCTTGTTAATAGAATTTTTACCTTTATATTTCAATTTAAACTATCAGGTTGATATTGAACATTCCGCAAAGTAATGCCAGGTTCAGAAAGGAAGCAGAAGCACTACGAAGTGCAGGAAAAAACTGATCTCTACCTGCATGCCCTTCTGCACTTATGTTAACAACATTAGGCTATTCAGACAGTACATGGTATAGACTTGTGTGACCAGGTTTTGTTCTGCAGCAGCAGTCTTTGCTGCCTGGTCTGTGCTCTCTGCATGTCATATGCATACCTGGTAAGAAAAAATATATTGTAAAACCTTCCTCCGTGTCCTGTTAAAACTTAAGTGTGTGCTACTGCTTGGACAACAAATGATATATTGCACAGGCTTCATCTCCTGTGGAGATGGATATTCACTTTTTCTTACTTTGTACAGCCAGACTTCATTATCTGATGATACTCATGGCCTACAATAATTTAACCTGTTTGGTTTGGGTGTGTCTGCTCGCAGCATAGTAACTGCCATGTTGAGTCCAGACACACCAAAATAGGGTATCCCATATTTAAAATCCAGCAGCTTTTTCTGGAGAAATCTCTAGTCTCTGTGCTGGTCCAGCTTTATGGAAACATATTCTGTATTAGAAAAATTATGTTCATATTTCTACGTTTAAAGGCCTTGGTTTTCCCTCCATTACCGTTTTGACCAAAGTCTACCACTGACCTGTAAGACACGCCAGACTCCAATGTGATATGCTGTGCCCATAGGCTGTTGAGGTATTTAGTAAGTTGGTTGTTAAACAGGACTAGATGACTATAGAAAAAACCCATCATTTCGTTTATGCAATCAGCTTAGATCTAAGATAAGCATTTCTACTTCTCATAGAGAATCAAGAAGAAAAATAAGTGTTTTTGTTTGTTTGATTGTTTGTTTTTTTGTTTAGTTTTTTTTTTATTGATGAGTTTTGTATTCAGTTGTGTACCTATATCTGGCATTAGTTGCCTCTCCTCAACCAGATTTTGTTCAGCTTTAACTTCAGAGGTTTACCTCTAGCATTTTAGATCTTTAGAACTAATGGATGAGTCTGTGTGACACGTGAATCATCTGTTTTCTGGCAATTAAAAAAAAAAATCATCTTTGTTTAAAACATGAGGCACTTATAGAGTTGCAAGGATTGTTGATGAAGGCTCTAATTCTTCGTATCTTGTTGATGCTTTGTAAAATGTAATAATTTCTTTATAAATCAGTCTAACAAGGGCATCCCGAAGTTTAAGACGCTCACCTGAAATTGCAGTATTGTCAATTAAGGTCTTGCTGGCAAACTTAATGTTATGTCATTTACCCTTTCTAACCCCATATTTCCTGTCAGCTCTCTACTGCATGCTGTCTCCAAAAGAATGCAAAAAATTAAGAATAATATGTGAAAACTTCAATTAAAAAAGGGAGATACACTTTAAATTTAAACTTTATCAGTCCCCTATTCTGTATGAATAAGGCTGTGAAATGACCAGAGGGGAGGCTTTCCATTAAGCCAGGGGTGGCCATTACTTTGAGTAGGGGACCATATAAGAAATCAAGATAGTTGCCAAAGCCAAAGAGATTTTGTCATGTTGTAACCTCTAATATTGCCACCAGAACAATTATGGAAAACATAGTTTGCACTTTCTCTTTAGTGTAAGTTGTACTGAAAACCACTCCTAGCATCATCCTATTAAGAAAAATTAGATTCAGGACTCTTTGAACTCAAACATTCTTGAATGAACAGGTCTGACTGTCTTGGGTAAAAAGGTTTCCATGTAATAAACCACACACTGACTCTCAGCATGTCATTAAAAAGACCTTGGTAAATTTGTAACTTAATTAGCAATGCCTTAGCTGTTCTTAGCTTCTCATCATCTGGTAGATTTCTATATTTTTTTGTGATGTTTGTCCTAAAACGCTCTACCTTTAGCATCAGTCTTACAGTTTTCAGCTCTCAGGTGAGCAGGTGAGTCCATATCAAGCCTCCTTTGACTGCGTTGTACAAACAAAATAAAAATCCCCTTTTTTTTTGTAATAAGTGAAATAGAGTGGTTTGTTATAAGCCTCTGAGGCCAGGTTTAACCATCATGCAAACCCTTTAAGGCCCACGTCTGCTCAATGTTGATATGACGATGCAGTAGAAGATGTTTAATCTGTTTTAGTTTTGGTTTTTTTTTTTTAATTCCAGTGGCCTACAGTCAGCCTGACCACAGATCTACTTGGCAAAAAAGATAGACTAACTCTAAAAGAAGGTATAGTCTAAAGTATAGTCTTGTTTAAATCTGCAAAAATAGACTCTGAAACACTGCCTGTACGTCAGCCAGTTGTGGCCAGGTGTGTTTTGGATAACTGTTAACATAGAGAAGCACAGACTAAAATGCATTTGTAAACTTACAAAGCATGTAAAGC
>JAPZDZ010000004.1:1998217-2012131 GCA_029783805.1 Acanthurus tennentii | reverse complement strand
AGGTGTGTTTTGGATAACTGTTAACATAGAGAAGCACAGACTAAAATGCATTTGTAAACTTACAAAGCATGTAAAGCGAATGCAATAAGAACATTACTTAGACACACCGAGAATTCAACATTCAAAGTAATGCATGAGAAATCTTTAGGTGACCCTCCATTCAGTCATTGAACCTTTTATGAACATGACCCTGGGTCAGTTTAACACTGTAGGCACACTGACTGAGGTTTATCAACAGCTGAAGTGACAAAAAATTAAACTTTCCTCTTATGGTTCTACATTAGATGGGCTTTTGCTATATATTTTTTTAAAATATCCAAGTAAGTTATCCAAGAAACCTTTTCTGACGTTCTCAAATTGTCTGTACTTCTGGTACGCAGCTTGAAAATGCATGATAGTCACCTAAGAACTATGTATATTTATGTTAGTTAAAATAAAACTCTACAACAGAAACAAAACAAAAGCTGAACTAAAACTAGACATGTAAATACATCAAAAAATTAAAACAAAAACTGCAAAAGTGTTTTATGTTTATTTTTTATTTACAATCCAAAATAGATATTTCTTTAAAGCCTGAGCATGTATCCCTTCCTTTTTTTTATCTCTTATACTGTTTGGAATGTGTAGCATGTGATGAGACCAGTGATGGTATTAAAGGTAGACGGTGGATGGAAGGATGGCTGTACTTCATGTCACTTGAGAAAATTGAAGGCAAAACATCCCAAATACATATTCTGCCATCTCGTGCCGGTAAAGTCATATAGAGCCAGAGTCAGTACAGTAGTGATCAGTGGATGGAGGCATGGAAAATAAACATTTAAAGATGCACCTTCCTGATAAGAACTGCCTAAAAATGACAGAAAATTGTCTTTAGAAAAGTCTTGATGTCCATCTTTTTACAATTAATGTATGAGACAAAAGAGCCCAAGGCCTATTTGGCAAGATCTCCAGATCTTGATAGATAGGAAGTCACTCCATGAATGCACACAATTGGTTGTAGCAATTCTCCCTGTTATATGAATGGTCTAGTTATATTATCCAGAGTGTTAATCAGTACTCTGAGCAGTAAAAAGGGTTAGCTGAGCATACTGCACAAGTACTAACCATGACCTGACTTTCACAGATCGTTTCTGCAAACTGCTAATGGACAAGGTGATATTCTGACTAACATACTCTTTATTTTTGTGAGGAGTGACATTGTGTTACCGTGCACTTAAACAAGGCCATTGGTTTCAGAGAGAGGGAAGAGGAAATGTAACAAAGGTCCTTTGCAGGACTTCAACGAGGAACATTATGATGACCAAGACCTCAGGAAGCCTCACACTTGTAGTCCCCACTCTCATGCTGCTGACAACAGGCATGACTGTCATTTGATTGCTCCAGTATAGTGGCTAGAGATGGATTGCTTTTCTTGAAGCAGCTCAGTAGTGGTTTCTACAAGAGTGTAGTTCATCTGGGCAGTGTTCTTGACAGATCCATATGTGGGAGTTGAAATCTGCTGTTAGTTGCTGCTGTTGTATCTGATCTTCTGAATATTTCCAACACATCCCAGTACTGGCTATTAGATGATGAGCACAAATGAAGTAAAACCACTGGTAACAATTGTTTTGAAAGTGAAAGCTCATTTGTTATCATTCATTTTTTCGTCTGGAAAGTCTAATCTAAAAAGTAAATGAGTATGTATATGCTTAGTATATGATTTATGTTTTTTTCTCTTCCATCAATCAATAGTAATTCCATCATAAACACCACCTTACTAGCTAAGATAGATTATAATATGCATTAAATAAAAAAATTATAACTTCCTCGTAATGTCAGCAATTTTGAACTATAAAGTTCAACATGGGCCCTCATACTCTTTAAATATCTACACAGTCACTGAAAAAAGGAGTTGACCAGTAATAACAATGTCACTCAACTATCTTTGAACCATAAACAATCTGTTCATTTTTAATTAGCCTATATATTCTCATCTGAAAGCCACAACCTCTTTATATTTGTTCTGATCCAGAATAGAACATTATTGATGGTTGTTTGATTCTGTTAGACCAGATTTATAACAAAATATGTTGTTGATGGCCAATAATACTTTTTTTCCAAAGCTTTTTGATTGTTAGCTTTTGTATATTTAATAACAGTGTGAGTGTGAGGAAGCAGAAAGTTGGCCAGTACTTATCTCATTTGTCCACAAATATTAAGGCAGGCGGGTTAACCAAACCAACCACTGAGTCATCTCACTGGCTATAAATTTCCTGATAGGCCACTGGGTCTTTTCACATTTTTGAATTACTTCTGCATAAGAAGAACTTCCAATATGATCAGATGTTATTTCCTAAAATAGGAGCTGTAGACCTTGCATTGTTGCATAGTTCTTTAGGTATTATGACCATGATTATAGCCACTCTTACCATTTAAAGGCACAGCAGGTTTTGATTGTAGCCTGCCATCCACCGTTCGTACATGTACTGTATGACAGATGTCACGCTGTTAACTCAGGGGTAGAAAAATGAAGTTTTGCCTCTCCAGTATAGTCTTGTAATTGTAGTATGATTAATTTCAATAATTGGAAAAACAGAGTGAAAGGAAGCTAAAGTGCTTTATGTGTCCTCTGTGTTAGCCATTGAGCTTTGGTAGCCTAACAGTGTTTTGTCAGCTGGTAATCTGTTGACTGCATGCACACTGTGACTGTGATGGAGGTGATGATGCCATGATTGTTTCACTGCTATATATCTGCCCTCCTTCTGATCCCTCCATCTCCTCTAATCATCATCACACAATCCCTGCCCAGCAACACTGCTGCCTGGCTGTGGTAACCCTTGGAAACCATGAATGAGGAAGGCTACATCCCTCTCTGTCACCTCCTTGAATACTTTCTGTCTCTCTTTCTGGCCATCTCATTGGCATTATTCTCTTCCCTTCTCATCCCACCCCTCCTCCCTTCCTTAGCTTGTTGACATCAGGAGGACTTCCTCTCTCCCACACAAGCAGACTTAAATGCGCTGCCTAACCTCAGACCTCTGATTGCTCATTCTAACAACCCAAGACTGCAAACTAAGCATTAAATAGCACCTCTTTAATCTATTGGTCACCCTTGGCCATTCTTAGAAGCTGCATCTTTAAAAAAGAATTGTTGGATCAGAAGACGAGTATTTATTTATTACAAATAAAAATCATCATTTCCCAAATAGACATTGAAACATTGTTTTCAAAATTTATCCAATCAATCAACCCAAGAGCTGAAGACAGGACAGTAAGCAGCATGTATTGATAAAAAACACCTGGACTAGATAAACATAATATAAGGCTACAAACATCTGAATTAGTCATGTCAAATTATCTTTATGAAAAGTTACAGTCAGAATATAATATGCAAATATTTATCACTATCAGTTGTTTTTCAATCAATATATTGATCATTATGACTCTAAAATGTCAGCAGAAAGCCAGATAAGCCTCAAATCTTTCCTAGAGCTCAGTGTGACATTTTTATTTTTTTTTTCCTGAAAACACTAAAAATCTCTTTCATTCAAGCTGCAATACTGTAAAATAGAAAAGCAGCCAGTCCTCACGACTAATGAGCTGAAAACCAAAGAATGTTTGGATTATTTGCTTTACATACATAAAAAAGTTATCAATGTAGTTTCCAATTCTTTTATGTTGATAGACTCATTGTTTCAGCTCCACTTACCACTTTGAGAGATACCTTGCTGCTGAAATTTCATATTGGCTGTCTTTCTCTTTCATCTGTACTTCTCTCTCTGTCCTCTAATTTTAGTTTGGACTGAATACTTATCTAATAAAAGCCAGTCATTGAAATTTAAATAAATGAATGTTGACATCTCATGACACGACTGAAGTCTTAGTCCTTCTTAGTACGTATTTGAGGATCTATTCAGAACTTTTTCTATGTAGTTTAGTGTCACTAATGATCACATATACCAGTAGGGTTGGGCTATTGTAAAGATCTCCAAACCAGTTAGATATTAAACCAGATACTGTAAACCAGCCCTAAACCTATTAACCATGGCATCAGGAAAGATCAATGACTTAACATCTACAAAGAAGCCAGCTAGTCAGTTAGCTTGCTCACAGTTGCTCTGGCTAACTAAAGATGGGTTGAAAAATAGTGTGTAAAGTTCCTTCTGGGGTGGTTTAAACTGCTCTACATCCCTACAATTGCATAAAAAAATTGTAAATTATATGTATTTGACATGAAATTAACTATTGTTGTACATTTTTGAACCCTCAAGTACACAAATGTTGTTAGCTTCTAAGTGGGTGTCTCTGCACTGTATGATAGTTCAGAGCTGGGATAGTAATACATTTTATAATGTTGGTATGTACACTATTTTATTCCCAGCTCATGTGACACCTTTAAGAAGTGTTTCAGATTGTGTTGATACATATTTGTGATTATAATAGCTGCCTTGCTGCAGTGGACCTCCTTTTAATGTTGTGCATTCGTGTGTGTGTGTTTCATTTTCAGGTGTGGGGAAGTCATGTCTATTATTACAGTTCACAGACAAGAGATTTCAGCCAGTTCACGACCTCACTATTGGTAAGAGCAATTAATGCAGTGACTTATTGAATTGTACAACAATGAAAGATGATCTGCTAGTTACATTTAGGTCTCAAAGGAAAACCTAATGCTTTGGGGAAATGATAAAAGCTGTTTAAGTTATGGTGAGTTTTCTAAATATCAATAGAAAACTTGTTTTTTATTTCTATATCATTTCAACCGATGTGACTGATGTATATTACTTCCATAATAATCCTGCAAATAATTAAAAAGCATCTGTTGAACCAGTGAATATAGCTGCTGCTTTGTCTTACCAGCTCATCTGTGTGGGCTGTGTACGCCAGGTGAATGAGCTGTAAAATGTGCTTTGTAAAGCAGCTGCTTCAGGAACACCACACCTGCTTAAATATACTATGTGAGTGGGTGTGGTCTTCTTGATTCTGCAGTTTAGAACCTGGTTGAAAAAAAGGGGTAAGCCAAAATTCCAAGCTTAATATACATGCTTGATTATTTTAAAAAACATTGAAATTAATAATAGGGTACAAAAGAGCTCTTTTTTGTACCACTTCTGTCCTTCACAATTCATGATATACATGGTTCTGTTCTGGACTAATAATGCTTATAATTCGTTGTCTTAAATGTACTTTTAATGACACCTGGAAAAAAACATAAATGGATATGGTTCATTAGTATACAGGACTTTTTCCTTGCATCAGTACCCAGGTCACCACATTGACACACACAATCATTCTGTTTTTTTTCCCTTATTCCAATAAAGATAAGATTCATATTGAGCTGTTTGCATGGTTCATACGAAGGAATACTCCACTAATGTTCTCTTTAACATGCAACAGAGTATACATCACTTAATGAACACAACCTCTTTCATTCACTCTTCCAGGTGAGGTTGGGACTTGAAGCACAGTGACCAAGTTCTATTCCTGGGTTTTTATGTGTTTCAGTGCTCAGTGTAGGCATGTTATATGGTCTTTAGAACGCAACTGACGTAAATAATCAGAAAATAACTTTATTTATGTGAATCACAGCTTTGTTCTCACTCTCACTCTTTAGCTTGACCACAATTCCCACTCATTTGTTAAGCTGGAGAGGAACTTTGTAAGCTGTGTGTTGACTTTTGTAAAACCTCCTTTTATGATGTTTGAGACATGTTTTCAAAATGCACGGCATACATGTGAAAAGAATCCTTCTCAAACTTTTGATATATATCAACAAATGCATGTTACATGTTTTAACTGGAAAATGATTCATTTGAAATATGGCTTAATTCAGAGCATTTAAATGTAATATGCTGTTTACAGGACCCATATTAGTTCAAGAGTATTGTTATAATTGGAATAATAGTGGAATATTAGAATGCATGTAAATGTAATCTTAGTGTCTAATTTTTCCTCTTCTGTTTGTGTGTTTAGGTGTGGAGTTTGGTGCAAGGATGATCACTATAGATGGCAAACAGATCAAACTGCAGATCTGGGATACGGTAATATATCTATTTTACATTTTTTATAGGATATATATATCCTTATAGGATCCTCAAGGACCCTTATTCATATCCTTATACATACACGCTCACACTCATATTTATACACAAACTGTGGTTGTGTAATGACCCTTTTAAATAAAAAGGCTTGATGAAGCTGTTGATGTGAAAAAGTCTGTAGAAAGCTTATTTTGATTTGTGAAATTGAGTTAGGTTGTGTATGAGTTGTATTTTATCTTGAGATAAAAACATGTCTGATTATATGCTCTGGTAAGTGGATCGCGAAAAGTAAAGGGTTAGATGTGGAGTATAAAAATAGTATAATTAAACCTAAATTAAAACACTCATAATTACTGTTCTTACATTGGCCACATTTACTTACTTCCTGCTTGAATGTAAAAACACCTTACGCTCAGGACCTCAAGTTTGTGTTGTGGGACAGAACTGGCAAACAACTCAAGGCCAATGTAGTGTGGCTTCCTGGACTTGCAGTTATTAGGTTGTCCAGCAGATGGAGTTATTGCTCTATGTAGCAACAGTGTTCCAATCATAAGAGGAAAAAGCTCTTCAACAGTGATGTCAGTCCTGCCTCTCAAAACTCAGACCACTGCAGGTTTTCCTTCCTACCAGCTGGTTATCTGTCTTCACATGATATTTAGACTCCGATTTAATGGTAAAAAGGAAAACTAGCAGGGCTCATCAATGCATTTTGACTTGAACAATACATCACCATCCCAAAATGGCTAGAGAAACCAGTCGGATGGCTGTGTAGGCTGCACAGGCCATATGAATAACTGAGTGTGTATCTACGTGTGTCTCTGCATGCAGGCATGTAGGCCAGATGGCAGACAGACACAGTGTTCCCTTTCTTTAACCCTTATCCATCATTTATTCACTAATACCATTACTGACTGGTTGACTGCTCCCTGAATTACTGACTGATTGTTTCAGTAGCCATTTGAGTAGCTGTTCAGCTCACTGACTGACCAGTCCTCTAGCTATCATTCTGAAAGGGTCTGAGCTGACCAACTAGCTTGCTGGCTTGCGTTGAGACTGACTAGTCCTCTGACTCAGTAACCAACTGCTCGATTGACCAACAGACTGGGTTCCTGGGTGACAATTTGACAGCCTGGCCCTCTGACTTGCTGAATGACTCACCAACTGACTGTGTTTCTGACTGTCTGGCTTTGCAGATGAGGTCAGAGCAGTGCAGGGCTGCAGCTGCTAGGATAGAGTGCTGTTTTGTTTTCTACTCTGGCCAGGACGAAACACAGACAACATTGTTACTGTACATCGGACGGAGACAGAGGATGAATAGACATTCAGGGGGGTGGTAAGAGTGCTAGATGGTGAAAAGAGTGATGGAAAGAGAGAAAGAGAGAGGGCAGGGATTCATAGAGAAAGAATGAAAAGATGAGTGATGCAAGGACAGCCAAGGTGAGATAATGAGAGGTTGTACTAGAGGGGAAATTTACGAATAAGGTGATCAAGGGGGCTAAGCAGGCTGTATATTCGACTTACAGCTGATGCTACTGGTTTGACCCATATGACACTGCAGCTGATATGACCTTCCATGTTGCTCATAAATAGGGAAACTGGGAGGTTTGACACATTAGCAGAGAGAAAGAACGTGATTGTGTCAGCTAGATGGGGGAAGAAAGAGAGAACTGCATTGTATCCAATTACAGGCTCTGCTCTGTCCTGTCCTTACCCTAGCTGACTGAAAACCAGGAGCCAGACTCTGCCTGGGAATTAGGACTGGTATGGAACATGTATGGGACTAGATAACTCAAATAGTACTTGAGGAGAACTTGGACTGGCAAGGTGGTTACCTGTTAGGTATAAAAGATTAGGCCTGTAATCCAGCAAGTTCACAGCTGTTAGAAAACCAAAGGATCAGCACTTGACTCTGGTCAGTGTAATTATTCAATTTTCAATTTCTGTTTATTAATATTATGTATGTGTTTCTGTAGGCTGGTCAGGAGTCATTCCGGTCCATCACCAGGTCTTACTACAGAGGAGCAGCAGGGGCACTGCTAGTCTATGACATCACAAGGTAAGGACCAATCAGATAATCAGATGGATTCTACACACTCTTCAGCCAAACCAGTCAAGGAAAATTTCAGAGTTGAATGTAGATTGAAAAACAGTGATAAGCCTTTGTTCTGACAAAAGCCTAAAGGCCACCAGTACACTTTCGTTGACATAGAAAGTTGTCATGTGCAAAATGTAAGCATAATATAGTATGGGTATATTATCTTAAACCAAAAGAAAAAGTATTTTAACAACTAAGCCCAATAACATATATTAAATATTATTAATCACTAAAGTGGTAACAGTTCATCCTGACAGGCATAAATGAACACAGTTTTATGGAAATCCATTCAGTTGTTCTTTAAAAACACAAAAGGTAGCAATATCATCTAGATTTATTGTCTGGGATCCAAGGATTGGATCTAATGTATTGAAATAGCTGGAGCTGTTTTTCTTTTTTGCTTTAATGAGATTGATAACAAATTTAGTGTCAGTTTAGTGTATCTCCAGCTGCTGTTATCACAAGGACAAAGGATGTGTTTAGAAAATCAGGCACTGAGTGACTTTTTGTAGACAGACGTACAGACATAGTGGCACAATGGAAGGAGTATAGATTTTTTTGGGAGTTTTGTTGAAAAGGTGTAAGTGCTTACCTGTCCAGATACAATACTTTCTGGGTGCATTTGCCATCTGACCTCTGTTGAGATCATATGGCTTTTTGATCCACCCAAGATACATGAAGTGCAAATGGGGTATTATTTGCCTCCCTTACCAAATTCTGTGAGTAGTGGGTCAGTTTGCCAGTCTCTCCATCTGTTCAGTGTTTTGGTACAGCGAAACATATTGACGACCACTGGCCAAATTGACATGAAATTTGTTATTGATCCTCATAGTCCCCAGAGGTTGATTGCTGATCATTTCCATGACCCTGTGACCTTTTGTCCAGCACTATTATTAAACCTTTTTTTTCCTGCACCAGCCTCCTCTTTGTCAAAACACAAATGTCTTATTCTGTGGATATTTGTGTTCCCTAAAAGAAGAATTCTGGGGTTCATAGCTCTGAATTCCAAAAAAGCACATCCACATTGCAATGTCAAAAATACATTTGTTATTGAGGCTAAATCTATGCTTAGAGCAAATTTACAAACATAGAAGTGAATAAATCTGTTCAGCTTTACCTGTCATTGGCAATCAAATCAAAATAGCTCGCAGGCAACTAGTAGAGTAACAGAGCTGTCAAATCTGAATTTCTACTGTAGGTGTAGGAATAGCAGGGTCAAGTTGTGCACATAAGTTGATATGTTGTAAGTATTGCAAGAGGTAGTCAGCAGTACATCAGGGAAAGCGAATCAGATGTCAGTGTATAATGTCTTGTATAATGTAGAGAGAACAGCTGCTTCATCTCTGATGTTTTCTGGTTTATCAGAGTGAACAAGATTCTGTGTTTGTTTTAACAGAAGGGACACCTTCAACCACTTGACGACCTGGTTAGAGGACGCTCGCCAACATTCCAACTCCAATATGGTCATCATGCTTATTGGCAACAAAAGGTATGATCCTTTTTGTAGTGACGTACACAGCACAGTAATGGTTTTATCCTGTCTCACACAAACTGGACCATTAGCAATGTGAAGCAGCCATCAGTAGTGTCAAACAGCTTTTTGCTGTTAAACAATGGTTTACTTAAAATTTTTATGGCTGGACCTGGTACTTGCTTCGCACTGTATCGTGTGTTCAGATTTAAATCAATTAAAATTTTGCACGCTAATTAACATATAACACATAATTTAGTCATATCAGTTTTAGTAACTCACAATGTTTTGACTCACTCACTTTTACAGTTACATAACATTGCAAAACAAATTCTGCTAGTTCAATACAAACTCTTGTAAAATTTACGGAAGGAAGTTACTTCTGCAACAAACCTCAGCTGGCTATTAACAACACACAGTACCAGAGTTACGTAACAGTGTTAGGGGAGAAAACTGATGTAGGTATGTTAAAAAAAAAAAGAAGCTTTATTTCCTTCCTGTTTTATTTGAAAACTCTCAAGCCTACCAGATAGACCCTTAAACACTTATCAGTGTTAAAGAATAGTTTTTAGGAATGTCACTGTATTAAAGTGTTTGTGTCCGTGTGTGTTTTAGTGACCTGGAGTCAAGGAGAGAGGTGAAGAAAGAGGAGGGTGAAGCATTTGCCAGAGAACATGGCCTCATATTCATGGAGACCTCAGCCAAAACTGCCTCTAATGTAGAGGAGGTAATAATACACATTAACACACATACACACATATACTCATACATGCTACATGCAAAAAAATATACCCATGCACAAAATAATTTTAACCTTGGCATTTAAATTCAGGCTGCGTTTAAAAGTGAAACTTGTCTGGCTTTAACACATAGGATAACATATGAATTATCAAAACATTACACAAAAGTTCATTTACCAACAGCTTACCTAAACCTATTTGAGTTCCAAAATATTATAAACTTCTCTGAAAAACTCCTCTCAAATATATACTCATATAAATATATACTCTCTGGATTAAACACTAATGCTAACAGCTTTCCCCTTACATTAAAAAGAATCTGTCTTGTAAGAACAACCATAATGGAATTTCACAGGTATCACCTATTTTTTCACAATATCAGTCCTGCCAGTTTACATCTATATCTAAAGTTTGTTTTCTGTTTGTTTAAAACATAGTGGAAGCAGGTTTTGTTCACTATCAGCAGGCCTTTAGAAGGCTGCTTACAAATTAATTTTAGTCTGGTTAGTGTCTTCTACCTCAAATTATTATTTGATTTGATTTATTCTGATTTACTGCAATAGTCTAATAGCACACAGAAGAGTTATTCTAATAAAAAATTTAGAATGATGGGTACAATAATCATTCAATTTTTTGTTATTAGCTATATTAATTAAACCTTTAGCAGCTATAAATGTTATTGTAGACAGTGGGGCAATTATATAAGTCATATAGCAAAAATGTGCATAATATTAAATTTATAGCAAAGAGCAATATATACAAAACAGTTTCATAAACAGTAGGAGGAAATGTAGCATTAAGGTTAAAAAAACTGAAGAAACGAGCAGAACTGTGTGACACTGAGCGCAGAATTTTCTGTGTGTCTGCGGAGAGGGAAATATTTGACTCTCCAATAATAAAATTGAGGTCATGAATCTCAGCTCACGAGCAAACCGATCCCTTTTTTCATTTTTGAATTGCCTCTAAAAATGTCAATTGAACACATTTATTTAATTTGATTGTGTATTAATTTAACCATTAAGTTTTATTTTCTAAAAATGCCCTTAAATTAATTTTTGAGTAAATGAATAAGCACCCCGCCAAGAATATCACTCTGTTGGATAGATATAAATTCCTCTCTCTTATGTAAAATTTAACTTTAATAACTTTGATGATCGTCCTTGATTAATAGTATATATTGCTCTTTCTGTGGTTTGATTTGGCATAGCCAGCCTTACTCATGCTTGATTCATAGGAAAATGAAAATACTAACAAAAAAACTAACTAACTAACAGAAACAAACTGCGTGTGTAAATGTAGATATAAACTTCTTTTCAACTTGCTAAAACCCAAATTCCCAGGAACAATACCGAGGACATGACCTTGGTGTCCTCAGTGGTAGCTACAACCCTGCCTTGCTCATTACCACCACTGGGTTGCTCTCTGTCATCCTGGAAGCTGAATTACTAACCAACAACACACACAATGATATCAGCCCAAAATCACAAAACTGTTGAGTGTTGCTGGGGCGCTGTTATGATTGAAATACAAGTCAGTACACATTTAAAGATAAATGTATGAGATTAGTGAAAAAAATCAAATCAGTTTAGCTTGCAATTTTGGTTACACAGAGTTACCTGGTTGTGGTGATGTCATGCACCCCTTCCCCTCAACAACAAGTGTACTTTGCAAGAGTCATGGTTGAACAGGAAACCAGAGACAATGGCAAGAGTCTCTGTGCGATTACTTCTCAGTATTTTTGTAGCTTTTTCTAAACCAGTTTCTTTGAATTGAAGTTCAGTTTCTCCTATGCATCCCTGTTTGTAATTTTATCAGAGTAACAGAGTAACTGGGATATTTATTGTGAAAAATCTCTAGAAATAAAAAATGTGTTTATCACCAAACTAGCAAAGCAGCTATTTTCACAAGTCTACTAATACTGTAATAAGAAAGAATACAAGCAGAAATAACCATGAGATGTTAGATGAAAAGCTACAGACCAGAAGCTTTCATAGTACCTGCTAACAGCTAACCTTCAAAAGGTAAAAACCTTTTACCTGCAGTGCTGTGTAAGAAAAATATTTGCATGAAAAATAAAGATGAACACAAGACAAGCATATCATCAGTTAGAGAAACACCTTCATGCGGGTCCCTGTTGTAATGACAAGACAAAACCCTGCCTTGCTTGGCTGCAAGTCAAGCCAACCCAGAACATGTGTGTAGAAAAGGTGGAATGGATCACCATGTTGGAGTCTAACTGTGCGTTCTTTACATTGTCATCGTGGAGCACAGTTAGCACACTGAGATCAGGGCTCCGCCCCTTGCGGAGACACACCCCTGGTGTTGTTGAGTGTAATGAATGCATGGCCTTGTCCTCGGGGACCCCTTTCTCACTTATCCAATCACATAAATAATCCCATCCTACACTGCACAGCATGCCAGCCAGGGGCACTGCAGAGTGCGTATGTGTGTGTTTGTTTACATTGATTTTTTTTCCCTGCCCTCTCTTGCCTGGCCTACATCATGCAAACACACACACCCACACCACTGTCGAGTAGAGCTCTCTGTGGGGTTAAGATGATGGGGGGAGGGGTATGTATGTGTGTGAGAGAGTGTGTGTGTGGTATGATTAATTTGTCTCATTAGTGTCCTCTGAATCCTCCTGATACTGCTCCTCTCCTCCCCTCCTTTATTTCTCTTCGCTCCATCCCTCCTGATCCCTTGACGTCCATCATTTGCTCTTTACCTACCTCCCATCCTCCCTCATCTCCCCCTTCCATTCTCTATATATTATTTTCTTCCTTTCCTCTAATATGTTTTGGTCTCCTTTCTCCCCCATCTCTTACTGCCCTCTTCATTCATTTCTTCCTCCTTTCCTCCCTTTCTCCTTTTCCCTCTTCTCCATCATCTCCCTTTCTCTCTCCAGTAGTATATCAACCAGTTATAGTTCATACATATTCATAACCTCCACCCTGCCTCCCCCCAGCGACATTCAGCAGCCAATCAGTGTGCTGGGTTTGTCGTCAGGGTCTGTGGGTGGACACTGGGTTGATGGGATGGTCCTTACAAAGAGAGATATGGAGGGAGAAATTCCTGTAAGCATCTTCTCATCGTCTCATCTCCCAATCCTTTCTTCTGTCCTTCCCCCCTTTTTTGCAAGTCTCTCTGCAGTCTCTTCTTATTTTGTTCATTTTTCTTTGATTTTGCTCTCACCTCTTTTATATTTCAGTGCCTAAATAAATCCAAGAAATACAAGAAAAAATGCAGACAAATGTAAAGAAACATGGATGAAACGATAGGATGAAGGAAAGAAAGAGGACAGGAGTGAACAGTACAGAGTGCACCCTTGGGGTCCTTAGTCTATTTCTGACTTGGTGTCAGATAGAAGTTCACGACATATATTCAGTTCTTTGACAACTCTGAGAAAGGAAGCTTTTTTTTTGGCATGACAAAGTTCTGTGTGTAGGCCTTTGGTAGTGATGTGTCAGTGATCATTGAGTTGATGTCAGATCTCTAGTTTTTCAAGTTGCTCTCTAATTTAGACCCTTAAATCACACTCCAGAGACCCTGGAGACAAGTGCATTGATACTACAGTCATGGGCTAGTCAATCA
>JAPZDZ010000004.1:1973386-1997798 GCA_029783805.1 Acanthurus tennentii | reverse complement strand
GGCACTGCCACACATACTGTAAGCTTAAAATCATCGTCGATCCACTTTGCAGTCAGGCTGATGAGAGACATTGGGCTCCAAATGTCCGTGGTGAAGCTTGAAGTTTTAACATCATGCAACAGGTTGTGGATGTTTTTTCACAAAGTCGTGCAGCTTCGGTCACACCTTGTCTGTGATATGGGTACAACTAGGAATCTCATACCTCGGCTTCAGTATGCAGAGAAGAAGCAGGAATCCCAAATTATCTACCACGGACAGCGGGCTGGTCATCCAGGGCAATATACTCGGCAAGAGCATCTATGATTTTGACCGCACGTGGGTTGTCTCTGGACATTTTCTCCCGCTTAACCAGCGTCTGCTGCAAAGTTGGCTGTCTCTTGTTGGTGTTGTGAGTGAACTCCTTATATTCTGAGTTGTGCTGGGATTTCAAATGTTTAATTAAGTTGTTTGTGTTGTAAGGGGTAGATTTTGTCCCTTCTCTTAGGAGTTTTGCTGGACATAATTTGCATTCTGCTTTGTTTTTGTCGCTCTCATTCATCTGAAAATAGTTCCACACTGCTGACATGACTCCTCACTGCCCACCTTGCAGTCAAGTGCTGTAAACCGCGCGCTGCCGTAAAGTGGTATTGATGTCGTGGTATCGGTGACAATTTTATGAGTATTTGAGTATTATGAGTATTACAATTTTATGAGTACCGGTATCGATGCATCCCTACTGATAAGCAACCAACTCTGAAATTGGAATGTCTGAGCTTCATGACATGTCTATGTAGAATATTTAACAAAACATTTTACACTTTCAGTCATAACTTTGACAACTAATAAAACTGAGATCAACAAGTCACTGTGATAGATAACAGTGTCTTGTAAGTTCTAAGATTCTACTGGACAAATTTTACAGCCGGTAACCATTAGGAACAAAAAGGGCAGAAAAGTACATTAAAATATCTTAAAAATTAAAACATACACAGGTTTGTGGTAAAGCAGTATTATTTCAGCAACAATTTTTAGCAGTCAAAGCCTTGTTGTGTCGTTGTTCAATATCTGAAACTTGCAATGAATTTGTTTTGCATTCCTAATGATGGGTGACTTTTTGTGAAAACATTTTCTTAAGACCTGAGTGGTTTCATTTACAAAAGTAAACATACAAGTATGAACTGATTCTCCTCTCCCTCTTTTTCACTTCCTGTGTCTATCTCAGGCTTTCATCAACACAGCCAAGGAGATCTATGAGAAGATCCAGGAAGGAGTGTTTGATATCAACAATGAGGTGAGGGACGCTTTTCCTATCATTTTTCTTTCCTCATAGAAACTCTCCATTCTTGTTCTCTTTTTTAAAGGTGTTCTCTCTTCTCTTCCTGTCGTTGTTCTCCTTGTTACCTCTCAGTGTGGTTTTCCAGCAGTGTGTGTGGTTTGCCATGCTCCCTCTCTCCTCAAAGAGAAGGGGAAAAAAAAATTTCCCTGCTTCCTTTGACTCCAGCCAAGCAAAACTCCCTGCGTTCCTCCTCTCCCCTGCTGTATTTTCCTCTCCTCCTCTTTCTCCCTAGCTTTCCTCCTCTTTTACTCCCTCTCTCTATCTCTGTCTCACTCACTTTTGGCATCTTGCCAGCTCATAAATTCCTCACATCCCACAAGGTCTCAGTCATTCGGCAAGAAAACAAACCCTCAGCCAGCCAGTCAGTCTGTAAGCTGTCTATTCAGCCAGTCACTAAGTTTGCCATTCAGTCAACCAGATGGTAATCTTCTCAGAGGAACAGTTTTGCAGGCAGGGAAGTCAAGACACCAAGCCTATCGGCAAGTATGCACTTGTCAGTAAGTGTTAAGTCATACTACTTCAACATAAGAGTAGTTAGATCCAAAAATGCACTTCACATATAAAAATACTATACTATTGAACATATTTTCTATTGCAATTTCAAGCAAATGAACAAGCATAAATTTTCCAAACATTATGGCTTTTCAGTCTGTGCTTTTGCACAAGTTGATGAACTATTTATGACTTCTAAAAAATTCCTTTTTTAATTTACGGCATCCATCCCTACCCAGATGTGTTTAGGTGTTTTCTAAGCTTATATATCCGATATATGTTCCTCATCCACAGTAAAACCAGCAGCTAGTGTTTTCAGATGAATCCACACTGGATCTTGTTTTGATGTAAGAAAATTACCAGTCTAGAACTAAAACAAAGAAAAAAAATATGTTTTTAAACTCAGTAAGCTTGAAAACTCCCTGAAATTTAAAAAAAAATGTTCTGTACTTTTGCTTAGCCAGGACTGTTCATGAAAGTCCACATAAATCAAACAAAAGATCCACACACTGTATTAACAGCACAAAGGTTTAACTGAGAAAAGTTTCAATGTTCAAGAGGTCTTTTTTTAAGCATTGTCAAACATTAATAAAAATACAATTATAGTGAACTAATAATATGTAATTAAGTGGCATATTTACTGTTCATCCTGTCTGTGTCCAGTACACTGCTAATATCAGCTGCATTTCTATTCACATCAGTGGAACATAAAAGAGTGAAAATTTCACCTGCATTTCCTGATTTATTTAGGAATAACATATCCATAGAAAGTCATATGTATGTCTTGAACATATCTTTTTCAGTCAGCACAGAAGAAGCTGTTGCTGAGTGTAGTAAAGTAACTAAATGTTTTAACTGGACCAAAAAATGGTCAACTTGTTAATCATATAGGGAACCACATTTTAATTTCATTATACAACCTGTTGTATAATGACCAATAAACTTCCTTGTATATATACAATTGGCATTTTGGTGAATGTAACTAGCTAGTTATAAATTTTGATTGATAAACTGTTTGCTCAACCAGCTGATATAGTTTTCATTGAGCAGAGTTCACTTGAGCAGTGTTTAAATCACTAAACAAATCTGAGATGACCACTGAAAATGTGTTTCAGAGGTCTTTCAAGGCTTGCTTAATATGACCTTTAATGTAGATTTCCTGTCATGGGCATTGATATCTTCTTAAGAAAACTGTTATCCTTGTCTAAGATGTCACATTTCCAATAGACTGTCCATGTGCAGCCCAAAGTTTCGGCCTTTACACACTGACCATATGCGCCAACAAACTTGTGAACATGTCCGTAAATTCAGGCAGCCAGTGTATATAAACAGAACCTTGTGGGTAACTCCCATCTGTGCTCACATCTGTTTTGGAGTATATCTGGCCCTTTGTCCAGCCAGTCAGCAAGTGCAAATGTTAGCCAGACAACGGAGGAGTTAGCCAGCCAGTGAGTGTTTTTGTTTTATAGTAACAGTGAGACAGAGTGAAGGCAGGCATGCTGGCCAAACCACATCAGCTGACTGGCTGCAAAAGAGAGAGAGAGAGAGAGAGAGAGAGAGAGAGAGGGAGAGTGAGAATGAGAGAGAGAGGGGGAAGCCCCGCTAGAAATGTTGGCAGCCGCTATAAGAAAACACTCACACACATACTCACGCACACACACATGGCCTTAGCTCAATAAATGTGATTTAATGGCATACAGTGTTTCCCAGAGGTACTACTGCTACTGAGTGTAGGAGGGGGAGTTACACTGAGAGAGAGATAAATATATATAGAGAGGGAGAGAGCGAGGCTGAGTGTGTGCTAAAGATGAAACAGAGAGGGAGAGCGCTTCAGTTAAAGGGATGAGAGAGGGAGAGAGATAAAAGAGCTGTGTATACCACCCACCTGCCTTCCTCTTGCTCTCTGTTTCTCTTCTTTTATATGTGCTTCTCTTTTTTCCCCTCGTGTCCTTCAGTGCTGCTGGTGTTTCCTTTTACTTTATGCAACACAGCAGCACCTGTTGCTTCCTCTGTGATGTGATCTAATAGGAGCCCCTGAAGGCACTGTGCAATGTTAATCTCACCATGAAAGCAATGACACACTAGTTCTTCAATGTTTTTTTTTTTAATTTAGAAAGAGACTGTAATTCTTTTTTTTTCCTTTTGGACTAGAGCTATTATTAATTTTTTTCTTTTCATGAAAAAAACACTGACTTTGAATTTTCATAGAGTTTCTGAAGTTTAAATCAAACAAATGGCATGACAATAACAATGTAAAATAATGTGTATGAAGATAAAGAAAGGCCCCAAAAAGGCCATGTTCATAACTTGTACTTAATAATAATAATTTTGCCATAGCTGTATTAAAAGAAACTACAACAAAAAATGAAAACCAGTCATAATCTAATCACGCTCATTCTGATGGAAAGGTGAGTGATGTTTCTTATTCCATAAAACATTTCCGGAACCTAGCAGCAAAACATTACTGCAACATTTTCGTAAACAACTAGAGAATTTGGGAATATGTCTTAAAATATAAAAACAGGTACTACAAAAAAAAAATTAAACTTACAACTTATCCAGAGTCCACATCTCCAGAAGCCTTTAGATCCCAAAATTAATTAAAGAAGTTATCTACACCCTTTTCTAGGCTCAATTTTTCACTTCAACCACTTGTTCAAAAGTATTAGCATACACTGTCTGAGGTAGGTGGAGGTAAAGCCACTTTTTAATCCCAAAAGTTCAAAACAAACTCTGAGCTCCCCTCACACTGATATATGATTTGGGTGATTATCCCCTATTAAGATCTGACTTTACAAACGCCTGTCTCCTCCTGAGTTTCCTGGGATTCAGCAGCTGTCTTTCTGCAAGCAGCAGATCCCCATAATATGCACAGTTGTTTCCTTCATGTTGACCATTTTCAGGCAAATATTCAAATTACATGATTCTCAGTCTGTAACAGTACACTTTTACACTCTGTAACAGTACATGTGGTCAGCCTAGCAAGGATAGCAAAAGCCAGTCTAGTAGCCCTTTTAGGACACCTGCCTTTGCAGTGGCAGCAGTCTGTCTCTGGTAGCCCACAAAGCCTTGCTTTTATGCTCTACAGAGGACAGTTATGTAAAAGTGTATGGTGTAACACAACTAATAAGACAGCTTCATCTATTTTGGAACTCCCTAATCCTGTCTTAACATAAACATCAGCAGTCAAAGATGTTGTGCTGTTGTCATGATACTGGTCTATTGCACAAACTGGGTGTGTGATCAGGCCCCAAGACATAAAGGCAACTTTCTTTTCTAACTCATTTGGTTGTTAATTAGTTTGTGGTTATTTAATTATCCCAAACTTATGTTTGAATATAAACATTGTAAACACTGTTAAAATTGTTTCTACTAACACTGTTAATACAAACAACACAAAATGAATGAAAGAAGGTTTAAAGCTATTTTTTATTCTGAAGGACTTGAAGACTTACATGATTTTAACCAAGGTACAATGGGGAGATAGGTCTCATCTATCTTATTTACAACTGACTTCAAGGAAAGTGAATATATGAATTTGTTTAAAAACAAGAAATAAAATAATCTGCAAGTTTTCCCTCTTTGATCTAAGAGTGCATGAAAGTTCATTAATAAAAACATCCTAATTTGAATTACAATGCATTGCTGACATAGAATGATAACCAGTTAGTTGTATTATGACTTTTTTGTGTGGACATTTTATGAAGACTCCTAGAAAATGTATGTGCTCATAAAGTTTATAGCATGAAAAAGTAAGGATGGCCATAGGATTTGTCAACAAAAAAACATGTTCTCTTATTAGTACCAATTGTTGCAGTGACTTCTTTACTCATCTTATGAGTGTTTTCTTAACAGTAATTTCACTTGACATTGTATCTTGTGACTTGTGGCATTTGATTATTCTTGAGTTAGACCTTTTGTGATTTTGTGCTGTTTTGTTTTTTTCCAAACCTAACTTCTATCTCTTTTTGGTTTCTTTGACTTTTTTCAACAAAGGCTAATGGTATTAAGATCGGACCCCAGCATCCTACCACCAACTCCACACTGTCCGGAAGCCAGGGAGGCCAACAGGCTGGAGGCGGCTGCTGCTGAAGACCCAAAACACACCTCATCCTCCTTTAACCTTGACCTTTCTCCTACTCCTCATTCTCCTCCTCATCCTCCTCACCCTCTCAGACCCCCCCTTGTGTTTCTACAGAACTGTCCAGGCCCACTAACAGTTTGTTAACCTCCTTCTCTTTACCACTCCATTTTGTCATCATCCATCCCTCCCTCTCTGTGTCTTTTCCTCTCTCTCTGTCTTTCAGCAATGTCTTTCCTTAGTCTCTTGGCCATACATAAGGATCTAGGGGCTATGTCCCCATAAATCAACTTCCTACAGTCTTATGAGGACAGAGTCAGCTTCACCTTTAGATCTAACCACAAAATTCTAAAGTTGTTCAGTTCACCTTAAATCAATGGGATTTGAATCTTTTTTTAAAAAACAAAAAACAAAACACCCATGCTGTAATTTGAAGAAATCTATTCACTCAGTTTAATTTACCCTCTCTTCTCAGTTGTTCAAGATGTTGCTGGGATATTACTGTGTCTCAGAGTAAAATATCTTCAATAAAGCTGAGTTGACTTTGTCCAGATAGTGGTAGGATTGTGGTTAGAGATTAAACACACTCTTAACAATTGACTGTATGGAATAACCCATGTGCTGTGTTGTGTCTACACACACATTTGTACATGTTTTGAAGAAAATGATGCAGCACATTGTTAGCAGGACATGTTTCTACATGTTGAGTCAGTTTTCATGCGGTGCCTGTGTGTATAGAGATGATATACTGTAGGTATTCCAGTATGTCACTTTATAAGGTGTAGGAGGCACTCAAGTCACTCTGTAATTTCTGTCCATAAAAACAAATTATGTTATTATGTTCCTTTCCTATAGTTTGTCATGCTATTTTGTTCTCTTGCTGTCTTTGTGTCCTTTTGTTGACATGCAGATGATTTGTATTTAATGAACACTACAAACTGGTTGTGGCCTAAAAAGTGTTTTAAATTGTCTGGGGAGAGAATAAAAGACCAAACTGCGGAGTGTGAAAATGGATCCTTTTTGGAACAATTAAAAAAATAAGCATTTAAGTCAAAGAAATGTAATGGGATGTTGAGAGCAGTGGCCACGGATATGAAGTTAAGAAGTAAAAAGAGGAAAATAGATTGAAAATCAAGACTTTTTTTGTTAACTATATTTATCAGGCACATTTCTTTGTATATATGGCTCTTTATTTTTCCTTAGCTTGTTTGGCTGTGTAAGATGAAGCTTGGCATGTAGTTGTGGTCTAGCTATTTCTTTACCAGGGGCTGGAAAAAGAGGCCATTTTGGACTGTTCCACCGCTTTTTAACAATTATCATTTAAACCCAAAGGTACTGAGTCGCCCTGTTGAATTAGGGTCATTAGTGCCCTTTCTTTTAAATGACAAGAATGAATGATAACGGGCTGTTAACAGGACGGCATAGAGGCATTGAAAGTCCCTGGTGGAGAACAGACTCCAGCTGAAAATGTCAAGGCGTTTCCCTTTTAAGAACGCTGTGTTTTCCACCATGAATTAGCTGGCAAATATATGATATGTATTGTGTAGAGCTTGATCAATGAGTGCTGCAACATTTTTGCTTAGAGATCCCTGATGTATTAGACATCATTTTACTGTTACGATCATAATTTACTACTTCAGTTACTTATTGTTCATTCTCTTATCCCTCCCTCTCTCTCTTTCTCAGACTGTGTGGCCAAATTATTGTGTTTACCTGTGCTTTGTCAAAAACAGTGAGGAAAAGAATCAGCTAAACCCCTATAATCTGTCCTCGAATAAGCTGTCTGCCTTAACTCCACCCCCTGAGAGATTTGGACAGCTGCTAAAATGAATCAAAGTGACCCTTTATCTGCAGATTGGCTGACCACTGGTTGACAATGCAATAGATATGCGTGTGTGCACACTTGGAAAGATAGCAAAGTCATAGAGACAACCTGGTTTGTAATTTGTGAATGAATAGGGGCATTAGAAATTAATCCAAACCCACAAGTAAAACTTTTTTCTTTCCATCCCCTCCATGTGCACACACACCCAGCTTGCATACAGTACACTGTATGCATGCATGCATACATTATTTATACATACTTATATTTCTTTTAATCTAACCAAACCTTTTCTCTCCAGGCTAACTGTATAACTGTAGGAAGTTTTTTGGGTTTCACAGCAGTGCGAGTGAATCTGTTTTCCTCTACAGTGTGTTCTCTTTTTTTTTTATTCCTAGATATATTCAGACAGTTATTAATCTTATTCTGATAATGATTATTCTTTGTAAAGCAAAATGTAGTGTGTATGTGCGTGTGTGTGTGTGTGTGTGTGTGTGTGGACCCAGAGGGGGGAGGATTAAGCCAAACCTGACGCATCTATCTATCTATCTATCTATGGATTGATCTATCTTATCTTATCTATGTGGCCCTCCTCTCTAGCTCTTCCTGCCTCTCCTCCTCCCCCTCAACGTTATTTGCTGTGTTCGTTCTTTGGAAAAATAAAACTTAAAAAAAAGAAAAATTGAAAATGCTATCACAATAAACTATAATAAAACATTCTAAACTCTGAACATGTCATTTTGATGGTTATGTGGAGATGGAAAATAATACAGTGTTTGAAAAAAACAACTGCATTTGTATTTTCTGTCTTGTTTTTTTGTCCACCTGACCTGCCCATTGCTGACTTTTCACTGCATGAATCAATCAATCATAATGGAATCTGATTTATCCACTAAAATGTGCAAGGAGGGACTTGTGCGCTCTTGGATCCGTACCGTTCGTCCTTCAGCAGTCATGGAGATTGTATTCCCTGATGAAGGTCAGGGAGACTGAGAGCCTGCTTAATGAATGAAACATTTTTTAACTCATATGCAGTCAAGGAAGGTTTGCATGTTCAGTATATGTGCATGAGCTTCTAGCATGCCCTCCATTAAATTCCTACATTTGCAGGAATATGCCATATTTAAGAGACAGCAGTGTAGGGAAGTGTTAGGTGAGCTTTTGTACTGGAAAAGACTAAGATTCATGCAGACATGCTAGCAGCTTTGTGAGGTTGTGCTAGCTATTGTATTGTTCTGAGGTACATGCCAACATGTATTTAAGAGGTCGTATTAACTATGTAACTAAACAATTATATGTATCATTTTAACAGGTAACTTTTGCTATTTAGAGCTTAACATCAACAGCTTAGATTTTTAAGACTAACACTGGTTTAGCAGTTGGTCGTGTAATGAACCTAAGGGTGAATTGTACATATAAGGGGTGTTATAATGTCACACTTTGGAAGACAAGAACTCTCACACTACTGTACAGTCAGTATATGTGGCTATTCTTACCTCACATGCTACACAAAGAACTATATGGAAAGTTGTCCTTAAAAAGTGCTTGCAAAAGGCAAAAACAGTTTCAAAGAATTCTTGGCAGGTGAATGGACAAAATACCTGTCTAATAGCATATATCACTGGCTGACTTCAATCAGTGTGACAGTAGTACCAGGACAGTACTATTAGCAGAGCCAGTTGGTATATCAGATTCTCACCAAAGAAGAGTGAAAGCACATTTCCCATTTAAAAACGTCTTTGGTGTCATTTTTTGCTCTTCTTTTGGTGAAGAAGAACAACTTTTTGTGAGACGTGTATCAAGTGTTTTTGTGGTTTTAAGTGGGTTTTGGAGGTGAGAGTAACTCATTAAGATGTATGTTGTTGGAAATTCAGACTAAGAAAAAATTAAACAGAGCTTCTGATCCTTGCTAGTAGTAGCTGTAAGCAATATAATATTTAACACTGACTTATTAGAGAAGACTCATGCATAATATTTTAGTGAATCATTTTCAATTGCTCCTTAGGTCAGGTGACCTGATGATAGTTTTGTGTTTGAAAGTGTACAGAAAGAGCAGTGTCAGTGTGACTTTGGTGAGTTATCTTTCCTCTGTCATCATACGCTCCTTCAGATTTCTAAACAGGTAGCCTGTTTCCCATGGAAAAAATGTTAAATGCACTTAACAGGAAGCTTGGCCCTTGTAAGTAAACTTTGACATTTTTGCCATTCATCATATCAAACATAAATTTTCTAATGAGGCTTATTTTATTGAATACTGGAAATCCCAGAGAATCTCAGTTGGGAGTGAAATGAAATTTGTCTTTTAGATTTATAATTTTATTAAAGTGCAGGTATTAAGTTATGCAAACCTCATACATTATTTGATATGCAATTTAATTAGCTAGATTTCGGTTTCTAAAAACCTTTATGTTGTACTCGTATATTTTAATAAAGTAAGTATATATGAATTCAAATCTTGCGCTATGGAAATAACAGTGCTGACAGAAGAATGTCCCTTTTCAGTGAGTTATATTTTCTATATATTTGATTACTTCAATGAATTATGTATCTACTGATATGCAGTGTCCTAATTTTGTGGCTCTCCAAGGTGGAACTACCTGGCTTTTTTACCTCATAAATTGTTGGTTTATTCAAGCTTTATATTTTATAAAAAGATCTTTTCTTGTATCAAATCTTATTCTGTGAGTTGGTGTACAGAATGTAAGTACTTTACCATGAAATGTGGTGCAGAAGAAGTATGGGGTTGCACAAATAAAAATACTCAAGTAAAGTGTAAGTACCTCTTGAGTCAATGTTCTTAGGAACTTTCCAACATTGAGTACCAAAAGCAATTATAATTGCAATAACTCAGGGCCAGGCACTTTTGAGGAAGAGAAAGAGGAAACGAGGAGGGTAACAAAAGTAAGACATGGAGGACAAATGGGAACTATGGGAGGGTCCAAAACTGTCCAGGCCAAACTTTTTAGTCATGCGTCTCTAACTCACACAGCACAATGTCCAAGTAAGTATAAGATATTCAAGCTGTAACACCAAAGGCTCAAACTTGACCTGTGATACTGAGGATGAGCCATGATCCTGCTCAGCTACTGCCCAGTGAGGAGCCACAGGTATCCACACACTACGACTTTGTTAATCACAAGGTTTCCTAATACACCCAATAAAATAATAACTTACTAATAATGCAGTATGTCTACAATGCAGTTTGTACTTGGCAAACTTAAAAAAAATATATTTTTGGTAAAGGCCATTGCAATTCTGCAACAGCAGATAACATGATTGAATGAATTGCATTAGCTTATTCCACATTTAATAATTCTTTTAAATCAGCCTTACTGACTTTACAGGCAATCATTGGTTGAGTAATTTTCCTGCGCTTACCAAAACTATATGTGTACCCACATTTACTGACAACACCATTCTCATTGTAAAGTGGTGCTAAATGTGTCTTACCAGAAAATATATCAACGTGAGTGTGAAAAGTATTTTTGTCATTTTTTGATGGTGTTAAATCTAAGATCCACTCTAATATGCAGGATGATCCTTGCAAAATGATTTTGTTACAGGAATGGGTGGATTAATTTACCTTAATTTTTATTGTAATGTGTCTTTCCCCAACAACAACAAGACACAAATTCTGATAAGCCTTTAGTTCACAATTTCAGAAACAGAATGAGTGTCAAATGTTTTAACAGGTTTATAAGACATTGCATTGTCATGACACAATTTTAATCTCAGTGCAGAAAAAAACAGTGAAAGACAAAAAGCCTTCTTTTTTGTACACTGTTACATCATCCATTAAAGTATTACATCATCAGTTTAAAAAAACACTTGAAAGGTAATATTACATTATCAGTATAAACATTACAGCATCAGTCAAGACATTTTTTTAAGTCATTACACATGTTAAAAATGTTTGACTGCAATTGCTTACATGAAGATTTAATTCAAAATGTTGTAAAAAAAAAAAAAAAAAAAAATTTGAGATACACTTCCAAAATTTACCATACTACATCCACCATGAAATCAAAATCTTTTTGATTTTCCATGAACATTGAAATTTTATTTTGTTAAATTTTTCAGTATTTGTTTACAAAAGTCCTTGCAGTAAAAAAATTAAAAATTAATGCATGGTGGTGGAATAGTTTGGAGTTCAAAGATGCAATATACAGAATTTGGTGGGAATTACAATTGGTTTTATTTAGTTTTCAAGCATTAGAGAATAATTTTGGAGAAATTTACAAGGATTTAGCATTGAAGTATGATTTATCGTGATATTCAAAAATACATTTTTAACTTTAGATGGTTGCTGTTGTGCTACCATCAGAACTCTTGCCCACAGTTTCAGTTGAGGAGGTTTGATATAGGACTGAAAGCTATGGCTCTAACTGGATCTAGATACAAAGTTTTGTGTATTTCCAAGCATTTGAAAGCAGACTTATACCACTACTACTACTGCTACAACAACTACTACCACTACTATCACTAGAACAAAGACGATGGAGAGAAGGAAGGAGAAGAGGAAGAAGAACTCATAATTTTTTGTTGTTTTTTTTATTTCTGCACAAAGCTGAGTTGCATGAGGTCCATTTTAATTTACTCATTAACAGAACCAGGTTGATGGAAATTAATACATAAATACTAAATACATAAACAAGGGACTAAATAATTGAAAAATAAACAATATAATTTAGCGAAACTGCAAGCATCTACTGTACATTCAAAAATGTTTTATACCTTTATAACCAATCTTTCCACTGTACTGGCAAACCTAGCATATTAAAGTAGATATGTCAGAATAAACGGCAATTCTTTGACATTCTCCATTTTCAACCTTATTTGTTCTCATGACACTCCTGAAGCTAGAGCTTGTCTCAGCTGAACTTTAAGAGAGCACTGTACCAATTTAACTTTACACCACTATTACACTGCCAGCCTGACAGATGGACAGTTTCAAAAAAGGATCAAACTTGATGTTGCAAAACCAACGATAAAACATGAATCAAATTATGTGACTGTACAGACCTTGTATTATGCTGGACGCAGCTAATTTAGCCTTTGAGCCACTATCCTGCTGCAGAAATGAACAATGAGCAACAGATGTCTTTTTAGACTTGCAGTCTTCAGCCCTAAGTCAGCTACTGCTGACTTGAGTAACATCATTTGAGGTACTTTGTCAGACTTCCCACAGCTCCCTGTGGAATCACAAAAGGCTCTAATCAACTTTTTTATATGCAGCAGTACTCCCTTAGACCTGGAAACAAACTTATATATTAAAATTAGTGGGGAATGCTTATATGCACAAAACGTGAACCTGTCTGTTAGACAGTGCAAAAAGTCTCTCAAGCATTACAGTTTTGTTTGCATATTGTTGTAAATTTTCTACCAATCTGTCCAACTGAACATATACTAGGTTCAGTTTCAATGCCAGACGCATTTTAAGTATTTGTGGCAAAAAATAGACAAACTATAAAGATTTTTAATATATATGTATTCAGTCTGTTTAGATAAAAGCAGAAGAGAGGCATATGCCAACTTAATTTCACACCACAGACCTTGTACTCATGTCTGGCATAATCAGCACACAAACATTCAAATGAAGTTTCCATTTCCTGTTGAGTTGAAACCTTTTCTGTTTGCATATTAAAACCAATAAAGAGTTTTGCCCTGATAGTCTCGATAGTTCTCGAAGACTCTCAGAATAACAAACATTTTAAGACTCTAGTACTGATTTGTTATTGTAAATTTCGCTCATGATGTAATCAATCCATTGACAAAAAAGACTTTAAACAATTATTTAGCAAGGATGTATATGTCAATAACATGTACACATGTAAAGTTTCGGTGACCTGGCATATGAAAGACTGGGAACTTTTCCCTCCTCCAACTATATAAATACAGGTGGAATGTGCAAATCATAGTTAGGGCTTTTGAATGATCCATCCTCATAAACATGATAAATGTAAACTCAAGATATTATGGCAGTGCTGCATGTGCCCCAAGATATAAAGATTAGGCACAAAACATTAAACATCTTTTCTTTATAAATTAATGTATTTATCTTTATATGAAATAAACAAATAGGGTGACTTTATAATTTGTGCATTTGTGATAAATCAAGATGCATCTCACCAGACCGTCTTCCCTGGCCTACTGGGCTTAAAAATAGGTCTCTGAGCACTACTTTTTATCATTTCTTTTCTTTGAAGCAGTTTTAAATAAAACAAATATGAAAATTTACTTTTTTTAATATACCAAACCATAGTCCTACTGACGGCCATATTTTTGCTACCTTGCATGAGAACTCCTATAGAGAGCGTCACACGGGCACGACGGGGTCAGTGACCGCGCACGCCGCCTGTTTATCTGTACGAGAGGTCCTCGGGAGCGCGCCCCCCCCTGGCCGAGGAAGGTGAGCGAGTGTCTGGAGGGGAGGACTCGGGAGCGCGACCAGCCGAGGGATCGATCGGATTAAACTCGATTTGAGTGAAATTAACACAAAGGAGAGAAGAGCAACGCACATTGGTCGGCGAGGTCGCGGATGCAAGACACGCCGAAGAATTATTTCATGAAAAACAAACTTGAACTTTTTCCCCCCTCTGTTTATTTATATTTCTAACGAAAAAGGACCAAGGTGGATTTTTTTTCAAGCAAGCGGAGATACTAACGAGGAGTTGATTTTATAAAAAGCCCGAAGTGACCGAGCTTGTTGGGTAAGCTAACAAATGCCCCTTTTGAATGCGTGCAATTTAAATATTTTCGAGCAGAATTCATTACACATGTAATGGTTTCACAATAACTACTAATAACAAATTTAACAGTTTCACTATATTCTTTCTTAATAGTAAGTTTTTCATACTTTTGCAAGGCAATCGGAGTCTTAAATCCGGCATGCGAGTTTTGTTTTCAGTCCGATGGACATTTCATTCAGGAATAACTCACTGGAGAGCTTGGGTCCAGAACTATGGGGTTACTTAGCTTGTATTTTATTTTCTCATTTCATTATAAAGTCATTGAAGGTTCATGTAACGTTAGCTGCCATGCCGACATGCTAACAATAGCAAGTTTAGCTTTGCCAACCGCTGCATCGCTCACACACACACACACGCACAACAGTCCCATTAGTTAGTTGAAAGTGGAAAGAAAAAATTCCAGACAGCACGGAGTCCCTTTACGTTTCTGAGTCAGGTTCCCGGACAACTTGTTGAATTTTCTAATTTGAAATAGAGACTTATCTTAGTTTTAAAGTGTGGGTGTTAGCCCAGTTAGCTAATTGTGTTGAAGCTTCAGGAGACACGAGGTGGCTCGAGCGTAGAGGTGAGTCACTGGCCGACTGAATGAGCGGAGCTCTGTGAGGGAGATTCCCAGCTGAGAATACTTGGCATATATCGCTAGAACACTCAGCCTTGTTGATTTGAAATATTGCCATTTAAAAGTATGCATAATAGTTGTATTTCCACTGATTACTTGTGTTGTAATTGAAAGAGAATAGAGTGAGGTGTCCGTAGTAGTTGCTAGTTTTATTGGACGGAAGGGACAGAGTAGTGGAGGCGAGGAGGGGGGAGCCGTGAGGCCAGGCGGTCATTCCATACAACCGTGTTTTTTTCACCTTGTTTCTACCACATTTTTCTCCACCAAAACCACTTTAAAATGTAAGAAAAATAGACACATCTCAGTGTACGACTTCAAAGCTGGGTTGGAAGTGTTTTACTTTAAAAAAAAACCGAAATGAGCGAGCCGTTCCCTGGTCCGGAACGACGTGCGAAATACCGCTGATAGGCTAATTAGCCGTGCTAGCCGCTGGAGGTTAGCCCAGTGCTAGGACACAGAAGTTCAGTTAGCTTGCTAGCCAGCTCTCATCCCTATTGTGTATGGGCGAAGACCACTTATCCCCCCCCTCTCACACACACGCACACACAACCCTCGAGCCAGCTAGTAACCTGCCCCGGTGGTTGTCAGACGATGCACGGCTCTTGGGCAAAGAAATAAACTTTATGCATCTTTCGCTTCACTTTTTGTAGGTGTTGAAAAACTTAAGTAACGTTACGTCTTTTCCGCGTTGTGGCTTTGTTTAAAAGAGCTTGTTTGTGTTGTATCCGGCGACCGAAGTTTGGTAACCATTATGGTTACACTTGTTACTCGATGTGGACCGGAGGAAATGCATCTCAAAACACCTGCCGGGCGATGTCCTTGTACTTCTCTTTAGTTACAACATCGAGTCTTTACGGGATACACAGGCTGTTTCGTTTTTCCTGTCTCTAAAAGTCTGTCTTTATTGCGCGTGTTTCTATTGCTTTCATGCCCTCTTTCCCCATTATGTGTTCTGTAATCGGTCAACTTGCATAATGGTCACCCTGTCGCTCTCACGCAACTTTGGCTGTGTCTCTGGAAAAAAACCTAAGCGTTGTAATTTCCTAAATACACGGATATTGCCATTCGGTCTCACGCAGATGTTTAATTCACAGTCTGTCACATTCAGTGTCCATTTGTTGGTTCGTTATTTTTCCTCCTCCTGCCTGCCATGTAGCCTAAAGCTGCTACCCCCACCACCTTGTGTTTGTGAGCCAAGATGGCAGCTAGTCATGTTTAGCGGGCCACAGAGGGAGAGATAAGAGGCCCCGACCACACACACACACACACACACATTCACACACAGCACACAACAGATGTCCAGCACCACTCGGTCTCTCTCCCGTTTGTCTCTGCTTGTCTTTTCTTGTGGTTAAAGTTGAGGCACTCTTCCCCCCTTCAGCCACACGGTTGTCTTGATTTGGTGAGAGGCAGTTGGTCTGGACTAAGCTCGGGTATGGGCGCTCAGTTAATTTTCCCCATTTTTTTTCATGCGTTGACAACTCACATCAAACTTGTGAACTTTGCATAATTTGAGTAAAAAAAGCTCCATTCAGGCAGAGTAAAAGGAGTTTTTTTTCTTTTATATCTTTTTTTGCCTTTTTTTGTACAAAATCAATTTGGCTTTTCTGAAATTGTGTTGATGGTCTCAGAGTTGCGTGTCTTTACTTTGGGTGATTGGCCTTTTGGTTAAAAAAAGTGTCATCGGGCATGAAGGAAATGCAGCACAAAATCATTTATAAATAAACATTAAAATATGGGAAACAATATGTATTAGAATCTACACATTGCATACTAGTAAGAGGAGTAGTTAGTTTGCTCTGGGTTATAAACTGTTTTCAATTTGTATGGCCAATTCAAGAGCCCTTAAGTAAGGGCAAAATCTGATTCCTGGTTCCTTTTCTGAATGTAACAAAACCATATATATGTGTGTCTATCTATCTATCTATCTATCTATCTATCTATCTATCTATCTCTATCTATCTGATAGATATATGATAGATATATGATAGATAGATAGATAGATAGATAGATAGATAGATAGATAGATAGATAGATAGTAAGTACTCCATACCACAAAGCCTAAAATATTTAGAAATTTGTCGAGCTCAGAATTTTTACTTCCCATTCTCAGTCCAGTCCACCTACATGGCCTTGCACACAGTCAGGGAAATCCCTGCCACCTTACATACAGGGCAGGCGTGGGGAAACACCAGAAAAGTGATTTGTACTGTGAGAAACACAAACTTAAGATTTGCCAGTTAATTGAGATTTCACAGGATGATGCAATTCAACTTGATGTGTAATATCCATTCACTGATGGGTCTCTTCTACATGTATACCCCTATTATCTTACTGAACACATTTTAACTTATATTTATAACCATAGAGATGTGACCATGCACTGTTTGGTATGGCCTTTGTGAATCCATAAATCCAACTTATTTGATTTGAAAGCATGAAAGAGACACTTTGTTTTGAGCAGCTGTCCATTAATGTATAAAAACCATTCCCTGTTGCTTGACCTATGAAACATCGGTATGATCAGCTTAGGTTATCTGAACATTTTATGCATAATATGTCACCTTCTATTGACCTTTTAACTAACACTCAATGTTTTATTCTTGCTTTGAATAAATAGTTTAGAGCAAGATAGAAAACTGTACGAAAGGGTAGGAAAAGTGTCGGATGAGATGAGGCTGAATGCTAAATAGATAGGGGTGTGTGTGGGCTCGCAAGTGCATGCAATAGGAGTGTGTGCATGCGCATATCAGAGGAAGGATGAGATGTCAGTAGACATAGACTACCAACAGCACACAAAGGGCAGTATAACTTGTAACAGACAACACTGACGTTGTTGTACACTGCTTTGGCCATTGTAAATGACTTTTGTCCATCTAAACTGATTTAACTTTGGCTGAGTGTTGTTCAACAGTGTCCTTCATTGGCATCTTTTGTACACATTCAGACACACTGTGTGTTCTGACTTTGCTCATACGACTTCAGAAAGTTTTTTTTCCCCCCACAGTGAACTTGGAAATTGTGCGGTTTCCATTGAAGAAAATCCCCATCAGCCCAAGTAATTCACTGGTTTTGCGGCAGGTCAAATCTATTTCTTCAGAAGAGCGTAACTCATCAGACTTTAACATCAAATGAGTAGATTTCTTCTCGTTTTCCTTAAAACCTGAAAAAAGTTATTCTTAGTCATCTTAAATTATCAGTTTACATTCAAACAAAAAAGTCACAAACACAGCTGGGTGTTTATGTAAAGTGGATTTTTAATAAAGGAAAGTCTAGGCCTGTGATGGGGACTGAGATTATTTTCCCCAGAGGCTGAAAGGAAGTTTATATCAAAAGCTCATTTTAACTTCCACTATGACGAGTTAACTGTTCACATGAACTGTTTTTGTTTTAAATAGTGTTATCATACTAACAGCCCAGCAAAAACTAAAAAGCCTAAGTCTTTTTTAAATGTTTTAACAGAAGAGCAGCTTAGAATGCTCATAGGGATGGAGTTTCCACAGCTCATGAGGGGAAATGTCCCGAAACCTCTTAAAATCTCAGGTTATCCTTCCAACTCACTTTTACAGTTAGCTTTTTAGTCATGTAACATTCTCCTTAACTTTAGAAGTAAAGCGTGATCAAAATGAAAGATGAACGGCAACTTGTCCTTTGGGGACTTTCTTTTGAGAACACCTTTTCTTAGGCATTGGCAATGATTTCTCTCGGGGCTGTGCTGCCCTTAGCAGCTGATCAGTACTGCTTTTAAGAGTTTATGCATAATATCACAGCCAAGGTGTTCATATTGTCTTGGCAGCATTAAGAAACCAAACCATAGAATGTTTTTATAGTTTTAGTTCAAATGAAAGTCATAAAATGACTCTGCAGCTGATCATCAGTAAAGGCAAAGGTATAGTGGTATAGAAATTGAAAACTGTAGGCTGATAAATCTGTAATGTTGATTTTAGTCTTTGTGTGATTTTAAACTGCAAATGCTTGTTTCTCAAAATTAAGAGTAAAAGAGAAAAGGATGTCTGGTAAATGTAAAAAGTTTTTAGGCTGGCAGTAGGTGTCAAGGCTAGACTGCCGTAGCGGCAAGTTTTTGGGGAAATCTAAAACACGCCCACTGGAAATGATCTGTAGGTAATACAACTTTATAATGTGCATTCTTGGCTGGATTTTTTTATATGCAGGTTTTACAAACTGGATATTTTTGAAGCCCTTCCACACTATTTTTTTTGGTCAGAGATCAGATTTTAAAAGGAATCGCAAAAATGTTCCCCTAATATTGCAAGGGAGAAGTGTGTGTTTTGGGAGTGGATGAGACTAAATAGTAGGCCTAAAGGCCAATATTGAACTGACACATTGTACCCTGGGTAAATAGCACCTGATGCTGCATTGCTTCTATTGGACAGTTCAATGTTGAGACACTGGTGCTGGGTATCTAAGCCTGAGTATTTATGTTTGTCAGGGTGGCCATTTTGTCTCCTGTCATCATGTTTTGTGGATGGCAGCCCTGTTAACAGAGATGAGAAGTGGTGCTGCTGTTTGTCTCCATCTCTTTCATCTAGCCATCAGTTGCTCCACCTCCACCCAACCCTTTTCTGCCCATACAACAGCTCCCTCATCTTCTTTCTACTCTTCATTCTCACCGTTTCCATCTCCTCTCTCCATCTTTGCCTGCTTGCCTGCCTGTCTATTTCCTCCTTCCCTCCCCTCCCTCCAGTCCTCTCATTTCCAGCCAAAAGGTTAGCGGGGGTCTTTAGCACCGTGGTGACATTCAAAACTGAGTGTCATCACTGTCTCTCTCGCTCTCTCTCATCCCTCCCTTTCACCTGTCTCTTCCTCTGCCCCCTCCTCCTCCTCCACATTCATCCCCCATCCCCCATCCCCCCATCCTCCTCCTGCAGCGAGGGCCTTCTGGACCAAGTGCTGTGCCTAGAAGTGAGGCTGGCGTTAACATAGCTCTCAAGTGTTTGTGTGTGGGCTGTATGTGTTTTTGTGTGAATGTATGAGTGATAAAGAAGACGGCCTGTCAAGTACATCTCAAACACATATGTGTGCATGCCTTTTAATCTATCCTTGACCTCCTCCTGGTGTTGATATATTAAACTGTCCTTCTTCTTCATCATTTAGCCCATAGACCATACCGCTGCTGAGAAACAAATAAGCAGAGCTTGAACCCTGGACACTTCACTGTAAATATGTGGGAGTTTTAATGCATCAGCTGCGGGTGAATCCTGTCCTGGTACCACAATGGCACCACAAAAATCTTATCAGTTTCCTGGAACACACTGGTTTAATGGTGCTGTTGGAGCATCCATGCATTCTTCTAGCTCTCCTTATTTTTACTACCATTTTTCTCCAAGTGATTCATATGGCTGATGAAAGGTTAAGTGCTGCTTGTTTGTGGAATCAACATCTAGCTAGAAAGATAGCGATAAATGCAAGGTCAGAGAGGGGAGAGATGTAGAAAAAAAGGAATGTTAACTTTGTGCAAGAGAAGATATATTTATTTTCCTCAAAATGTCCAGTAAATATCATGTTCCCAGTTCACTTCCCCCTAATGATACTATAGCTTGTTGTGTGCATATTTGATGGTGAATGTTGGTCAATGTTTATAGTGTCCAGATGACCCAAAACAGCAGCTGAGGTTTCTTCTTCTAAAAATGGTACTTGGCTGTAGCAAAAGTGCTTAGGAGATACAGAGCTGGATTCAAATGCACAATGCAACCACTTCTAATCCAGCGGAGCACAGTGACTCTGGAAAATGGTGGGTGGGTGTGTGTGTTTGTGTCCTAGGGGAGAAGTTTTATAGGAAGGACTCTGGAAGTTAATTGGATGTTAGCAGGTGGGCAGGCAGGGCAGAGAGGGGAACTGGCCAATCTCCGGGGAGACCGTCCTAACCTGTCCGTCCCGTTGGTCTAAAAGTACATGTCGATGGCAGTGCTTGATTGGTTTTGTGTAGTGGTAGCCTTGTCTATTCTGTCTATGTGTGTTTGTGCACATAAAGGGACAGTTCGGTGATTCAGTATTGTGAGAAATTGGACATGAGAAGTCTTTCTTTGGAAGCTTATATTTTATTCATATTTGATCTAAAATGAAAATCTAGTCTGAGAATCAGAAAAGAACTGCCTGTGATGTTTTTATGCTAAAAAATATTTCCAAAGCTTCATTCTAATATCTCTGTAATCTCAATGGCTCAAAAGCACTGTTAGTTTTAAAATCCCAGCTTGCAATAAATCATGTCGTTTTTGGAAAATCAAGCCTGCCCCTTTAAGTATGATCGGAGTCACAGGGGTTTCCCCAAACCCAGTTTAAGTGCTGGTGGGCTGCTGTGATAACTCATTTGTATCACTGACCAACAATTTCCCCCTCACCTGCAACAGTTTTTTTTTTCTTATAAGGTTCACACCATCTGTATTGAATTTCTGAACAAATGCAAAAGCCGTTATTGAAAGATAAACACAATAACATAAAATGAAAGTCTGGAGAGATGTGATCTATATGAATAAGACACAAAGGTCTGATGTTAGGAGTTTCTACCTAAGAGCCAATGGTTTTGAGGGGAGCCTTGGCGAAGACTTCTGGCTGTGTGGCAGAAAGTAGAAGCCATAGTCCAGTCATAATATTCTAGCAAGTCAGACAACCACATTCATGAAGATAAACCTTTATTGGTTGAAATGGTGAAGGATTTAGTATATATCATCTGTCATAAGCTGAATGTGGACACAAAATACATTGGTTTAGAACTATCACTTGTGAAAAATCACATAATCAGGTAACCACTGAGCTTTCTTTGGACCTATTCAAGAGTGTTCCAGGGACTCACACTGAAAAAATGCCAACATCACTGATTAAGGTTGTGAGCACTGACCAATCATGTATTTGTACTGCATAAGTAGTGGTACTTGATACCAAACCCTACTGCTGTCAAAAACCAAATGAATGCTTGGAATCAAAATGAGTCAAAAAACTAAGCTGCATAAATATGTTACAGGCATTACTCTACAACAACCTAGACTTTTAAGACATGAGCTTTATGGAATTAAATTAATGCTTTTAACGTAATGACCTGTAAAAGACAATGTAAGTTGATATGTCTTGGCAGACTGCATATCTTTGGGAATCTCACAATTCAACCCATTTTTAGACTTTTTTTTTAGTATCTCACAGTATCTTATACTCACTTGACAGTGCATGCAAAAAACAATGAGTAGGAGTGCTCTGCTGTTTTACGGAAGTGTAGAGCAGTGGAGAACAGCCTCTCTGCTGCACCCTGAATGCTGAAGAGAACCATCATAGTACAAGAAGATGTTTCAGCACAGGGTTAAAAGATGAAACAGACTGGGCATAGAGTCTATATCTTAACTTCAGAGTTGGTTTAAGTTTTAAAATCCTGTTCTTTGAGTTAGTCAGCTTGTGGTTTGTTATAGCTGATTGAAGCTGAAAAAACAATAATCTTTTAGAAACCTGAGGCCAAAATGAAAAAATTCAAAAAATTTAATTTTCATTGTTGAGGTATGAGCAGAGTAAACAGTTTCAGCTTGTAAGGACAGATTCTGCACAGTTGTCTGTAATTATACATAAAGCTGGTGCTAACTTTACTTACAAGACTTTTCTGCATTTACATATTTACACAAAAATGTACAGTCAATCTTCCTCTATATTGAAGAACACAAGCATCAGAATAGTGTTACGACGGTTACAACATGATCCAACACTCCAACAACACAGTCCTTGCGCCATCATTTCGGGTCTTTGACAAGAATCAGTCTGACCTCTTGTTGCTTGTAGCTTATAGCTTTTTTCCAAGCCTCTGATATGGCTGATGGCTGGGATGATATTACCACCTGTTGGTTCCGCGGGCTTTGGCTTAAATTATTTTTGAGTTATAATTTAGACAAAGATTAATGTAAACAGTAGTATTGTGGACAGGAGTTTTTCTTTTTCTTTTTTGAAAAAAAAAACTGAGGGAAAACAGGTTTTAAACAAAAAATGCCCTTGTCATGTGGACAAATCTTTTGTAGATCCCTTCTGACCATAAATCTGAAATGTTTTGAACAGTTTCTGAGAGGTTAAGAGACCCTTTAACAAGTTTTTCTTTTTTTTAGCCCAGTAAACACATGCACATGCCCAGGTTCCTTGGCCACCCCCTGTGGCCTACTTCTCTCTCTCTCTTTCTCTCTCTCTCTCTCTTTATCTCTTTATCTCTCTCTCTCTCTCTTTTTCTCTCTCCCTCTCTCTCTCTCTCTCTCTTTTTCTCTCTCTCTCTGTTTCTGTCTCCTCTCCTGTGCTTGTCTCTTGACCGGCCTCTGTGTCCTCTGGGATCAGACTGGGAGCCGGCCAGTGGTTTTTCCTACCACATGGTAAAGGCAGGGAACAGATTGGATAAACACAGCCCTTTCCTGCTGACCCACCCCTCCCCCGAAACACGCACACACCCTGACATGCACACTACAGACAGACACACACGTGCACAAACACACACACACACACACACACACACACTGTCCATTAACAAAGCAGCCATGTGTAAAATAACCAGATTTTCTCTAGCTTCACTGCTTCTCTTTCTTCCCCACACACACCCCCCCACCCCCCTCCTCACCCCCTACCCCTTTCTTCCTTCCTTCCGGGCCTCAGATCCCAGCCCCAAACACACGGCCCAGCATCCCCTCACTTGAACGTAATTACACACACAGCTAGCCAGCTCCTGCGTGCTGTCCTCCATTTGGGAACAAAGGTATAAATTATAGTGGCTTAGATCCTCGTGGTAATGGGAGGGTGGGTGGGTACACGCGTGTTCTCCAGAGGAAGAAGGAGATCACTCACTTCTTTAGGTGTCTAGTTAGGTTGTGTCTGCTAAGCTGGTGGTGTAGCTTGTTTCCTTGGCTGTGATTTGTTTATCTGTGTCTGCCTGTTTGACTGTGTCTTTTTGGAAAAATGGTGCCGATGACATGGCAGAGATTTCTGGTAGTAAGGCCTGGAGGCTACAGACAGTTAAGCTGCCAAACTCTGAACGGCATAGACAGAAGTGCTACTGTTGGCTAATCTCTCTTCCTTTTTCCCTCACCCTATATTAACACTGCATACACTACACTACTACTACTGAGTTTAAACTGTTTGGTCAAGTATGGATTGACAAATTAGTTGGCAACAAAACTAGTTAAATTCCTTAATTTGCAAAAAGTTGTCTGTTAAAAGAATCTGCTTATCAGAGGGATCTTGCTCTAACCAGGTCTGACTGGGTGCATCATAAGCATTGCTTCCATTTCCATTATGGTTGGCTTGGCTGTAATATATCCAATATATAAAATCTGACTAGGGCTGGGCGATATGGACTAAAAAAAAA
>JAPZDZ010000004.1:1958673-1973286 GCA_029783805.1 Acanthurus tennentii | reverse complement strand
TTCACCCCCTACCTAAAATCAATTTGCAGATGACAAAGAAATTGTTCAAAACAAGTTTCAGTTTTATTTTGTTTAAAATTTCCCTTCTGGGGTTTAAGTTACATGGTGGCAAATTTTAATACTGAGAGAGGAAATACCTTAGATTAATAGAAATCCAAGTATTAATCTTGGTTTAAATTTAGTTCTGTGAATTTATTTGCTTATGTGCTTGCCTCAAGCAGCTATGCCACTGAAACGTCCTTATATTACTCTCTTAATTTATATTAAAAAAAAGAATAATAAAACTGTCAGCAACTTTAAGGACAGAATCTTGATATAATGGCTGAAGTTTGCTTGAGGAAAAAAGCTTGGTTGTGACTACAACATGCAAGAAAATCAAAGGCCTTATTATTAATGCAGTTTGGGTACATTAAGCCAATATTAGAATGTAGCATAAATCCTGAATACCAACTTAAAACACCATTCTGTAAATAAATATTTCTTTATCATTCAGATTAACAGCCAAGCACTTTCTTTACCTGTCACACACATTGTGTAGGTTCTTTTTCATTACATACATTTTTTCAGTTTTGTGGCAGATACTTTTTGGCACCATTTGTGCTGTCATTGTTTAATTAACTTTTTATGTTACAGTTAGATGTTGTGTTTTAATTTTTTTGGAGCATTTGTTGTTATTCATTTAATGTCAACAGCATGAAAATGATATAAATGGAATTACTTCTGAAAAAAAGTGGTATTGCTTCGCCACCAATAACCACGAGGAGACTTTGTCATACAAGGGTGTAATGAAGGGTGGAGTGCCTTTTTTTTTAAAAAACAAAGTTGTCATCATCTCCCTTCAAACTGGTCTCTGTTGCTTGAGCATGTACAGGCTGTCTATTCTGAAAACACTGGTAAACATCAATGTGGTCTTGTAAAACCACATTAGTGAATAGATCTTCTCTGTGGTGTTGCTATTAACTTTCTTTCTGTCACTTGGTAGTTGACTAATTTTGTGAAGGACTGTATGATAGGACAATGGAAGCCTGGTATGCTGCTAGGGCTGGGCATATGGAAAAAAAATATTACCAGGAAATTTTTTTCTATATCATTTGATATCGATATACATCACGATACAAATCAAACCACTCTTTCGGTCCAGCTTGAAGGTTCCTTTTTACTTTTTAGTGAGATTGTGAACATATCATGAGGTTAATTTTGGTTTTACTATGGTATATTTTCTTTCAGAAAGCTGAACATGACAAATGTAATGTTGTATTTTGAATTTTCATCAGCATTTTCAACAGTCATTTTCTCTTTTATCTTGCTCCCACTCCTGTCGTACAGGTGTGCAGTGCTGCAATGGCCCATACATTAGCACGTGCTCTGCTGCCGGCAGCTACTCCTACGCTCCGTACTATGTACGTCAACCATAGGTGTCAGTTGAAGTACGCTGAAATGGCGCTACAGCACTTTATCCTCAAGTGAAGAAATAGAGTATTTGCAGTTTGCATGATCGGGTTGCAATTCACATACACTTTTTGAGCACCACTAGATCTAAACATCGCGAAGTGTGTCATGCAAGAGAGACAAAAAAAGAAAACCACAAGGAGTTCACTTTTGACATTTGAGGTGACTTGATTGATTCAAGATCTCAAATAAATTCACTGAGTAGCATAAAGGAAACACTCCAACTTGGAATTTCTGGTAGCTAACACATAAATGGCAAATTAACTCTATTTGTATAGCGCTTCTCTAATTTCTGGATTACTAAAAGCGCAATACAGGTCAGCTTTCACTCATTCATGCACGCATTAACACACAATGTAACTGTAGTCCAGTCGCATAATTGGTTTGTCATGGCACTTTTCTCATTATCTTTGGCTGTCTGTCAAAACATGGATGGAATGAGTTCTGTTGACATTATATCGACCATCTCTTTATTTCTATTGAAGAAAAGTTATTTTGTGATAATGATCTTTTATCAGTCAGCCCTATAAACAGCTGATAACAAATGTTAACTACCTGGTAATAAGGCTGGGCGATAAATCGATTTTATAGATTAATTCGAATTTGTACTTAATGTCAATTTGTTTTTATGAAAATCAATTTTCTCATCAACATCCACCACCAACGCCTGCCTGCTGGGCTCCCGTAGTTTAGGGAGCGCGGCAGTGCCCGGCGTGCCCCCCCTAACCCCTGCGCTTCATACACAAACATCATGGCGGCGAGCGGTGCAGATCTCACTCTGAAGAAAGGAAACGTATCTTCAGTTATTTGTTATTGGTTTGGGTTTGTGGCGTCAGACACAGAACAACGGCTTTTTTGTGTAACTTAAACCCCAGAAGGGAAAATTTAAACAAAATAAAATTGAAACTTGTTTTGAACAATTTTTTTGTCATTGGGGGGGTGGGGGATCGACTTAAATTGTGAATCGGGATTTTTTGTGAAAAGAATCTGAGATTTTTTTTGGCCATATCGCCCAGCCCTACCTGGTAAAGTTTACTATGCTGAGGTTAATAAGCAGGCTGATTAACAGTGTTGCTGTGGTCTACGGCTGCAACTAATGATTTATCAGCTGCTTTATTTCCCTAATATATTAATTAATTCTGAAAAAATTAAAAGCTTATACCACAGTTGCGCAGTGGCCGAGTCCAAGCTAGGCCTGTTCCTTGGTTGCAAAGTTATCTGAAAATGTACATTGTGATCAACATTATTCTCATTCAAAATGAGTGTAAACAGCGATAGAAACAGAGACTTAAATTTGGATTTTAAATGCCTCTGATTCACTTGATTGTGTCTGAGTAAGGTAGATAACTGAATGGCTATGATGTTTAAACTGATAGAAATGTTTTGTTGTGTGTTAAAGCAACTGCCTGGTTAGACAGTAAATATGAACCATGAAGTCCAGTGTTGGAGCTAATCAGCGACATCCCATTCTTACGAACTCCTTCCCAAGAATGCCCTTAGGAAATTTCTTCAAATTAAGAACACACATCCACCTACACTTAAGGATAAAGTTTAATTAGAATTAGGTGGTCAAAGGTCAAGGCCACTATGATGTTTTTTGGCCATATGACAAACCTCTGCATCAGCCCTCCGTACTGTACTGTAAAAGAAGTTTCTGAAAAAAAGCAATTTTTTCAGTAAATATTAAAAATTGGAATCTTAAGTCAAATCATTGGTAAACTCCTATCTTTGATAACTTCTATGTTGTGTAAAGAAAAAACTAATTAACTAAAATTTGAACTTTAAAGATATTTTGCACAGGGATGTTCACAAGTCTTTTTTTGCAAGTCCAAGTCAAGTCTCAAGTCTATGTGGGGTGAGACTTGGTCAAGTCTCAAGTCTTTGGTCACGAGTCCAAGACAAGTCTCAAGTCTTTAAAAAATAAATCTCTCATGTCTCTTCTTGTTTTAATGAGCCTTCTATCATCTGCTGCTATTCGGTCTACTAAGAATACTGCACAGTTATATCTAAGAAATTCAAAGCATCTACTGTATTATTATCCCTCCTTTATCTATTAGCATAAAGTATCAGTACTGATTAGTTGTTTGTTATATGATCACTTAAAACAGGGTACTGCAATGCAATATGAAGAAAACACACAATGAATGATTTCCTTAAAAGGAAACTGTATTCTTTCAACATGTTTTGAGAGAAGAACTGGTTCTAAGCTAATGTTGCAGGGTACATACCAATCTTTTATTTCTGAATATAGAGAGGGTTGCTAAAAAAACGACATAGATTATCTCAGGGTAACAGGAAAATATTGCAATATTAACTAATCATTCAATCACAGTTATAGTAGGCTACATCTGCTGGACACAAAATGAACACCATTCAAATGCTGGTAAATTATGCAAGTGGCTGGTACTGTATGCTGTTCTCACCAGCCAAAATAACAATGGTAATCTACTGAGTGGCTGGTAAAATGTCAACATTCAATATGGCTAACGTTAGTGGAAAAAAAATTAAAAGTGTGCACTCTGCAACCATATTGTTTACACTGGGTCTCTAATGACATCTTTTAAGTCTACTATACATTAAAACATTCCTCTATCCTCTCACTCAAACCCAGTGAAATGGTAACCTGGTAAACCTGCAACATTAACGTTATGTGGCCAACAATTAACCTGTAACCTGCCTGTAAACTGACATTGTAACTGTATTTTTATGTTTAACATTCACTCATTTATTCAAATATTCAGTTATAAAGCTGGTAGCAAGCTAAGTTAAACATAGCTGATGCTGAGCTAAACATGTTTGCTAACCATCCATATGCACTAATGTGACTGACCTATCTGGGTGAGTTTTCAGGTGCCTGATAAAATTTGATGTGGTTGATCCAGCGTCCTTAATCTTGGTACCACAGACTTTGCAGTCAGCGCCTCATTTGTTGGTGCTGTCTTGTTTGAAGTTTTTATAACCAAACGTAATTACAAAGGGTACAGCAGTAGCTGCGGGTGTGTTGGTCGCCATAGTGTCATCTGAGGTAATAATGCGTGGGGCCGCAAGCCGCGCACCCGATGTGTAATATGGTTACCATGGTTGCCGTGTCAAAAAGGAGGGAATGACATTACGCTCGAAAGAAATGAAAGGAAAAAAGAAAACATGATGATTGTTCACGAGTCCCAAAACATGAGTCTGAGTCAAGTCTCAAGTCTTTTGAGCACGAGTCCGAGTCAAGTCTCAAGTCTCTCTGTGTCCGACTTAAGTGCGACTCGAGTCCGAGCCGCAAACTCTAGTCCCTATCTCTGATTCTGCATATACAGTATGTTACATAAGTCTAGACCACCATGGCTCTAAACTGGAGCTTGGGAGGTTGGTAAAGACATAAAACCAAGATGCAGTAATTCCAGGGGTTGTGTTAACTGAATATTTTTTTTGTCAAAAACGGCTTTATCTCAGAAATGATTGACAAATTTTGAGGTCATCAGTCATTTTGACATATTAATACACTGAGTAAGATCGAGTCTGTCACTGTCATTAACCACATATTAACCAACTATTGGAAACCACCTGTCCAGATCAATACATACACACAGGTGAGCAGAGAAGGGACAGGTGAAGTAAGGATAACATCTGTAGCATTAACAGGCTCTTAAGTGAAGATGTCACTGTTCGCAAGGACTTTGAAGTGTGTCAAAAAAGTATTGAATATAATATATAAAAAATTTTGGCGATTCTACATTTGCATGTTTTTTCCAATTTTAAATATTGATTTTAAAGTATTAAACCTGTAGTTTATTCCTACGAAAGCCAAGCGGCCATGGTCGGGTTGTTATCTCGTAATAAATTAATGAGTTATCGTGGGATGATGATTATTTTGTAATCTTGACACAACGAAATGAAGAAAGATAGCAGCAATCATGGCTGCTCTTGGCTTCTCTGAATTGAATGCTATATTTTACTCAGTCATCAAAACAACCCCCCCCCCCCCCATCACTGCTTTGCACCTGTCATTTACCTGGACTCCCCACCCACACCCCATCCCCCTTAACAGGTAAACCTAGTAGAAACGTTGAATAAGTTCTAACGGGATTTTTACGACCCTGTCCTTTTAAAATGACAGACAGGAGCTTTAATAAAGCCCCTGGATATTTATTTGCTTTGAACTTAAAGTTACAAAACCACACACATTTTGCTCCTTCATCTTGGTGTTTCAGAGGTTGAGCAGTAGCTGGTAACTGCATGTGAATATACTCATTGGGTAAGTACTCTGTTTCCTGGTGAACAAAGATAGTATGGTAGTATGGCAAAGTTGAATCAGAGCGGAGGTTTTTCCCAGCTGTATGGTTGCTCTGTGGCTGCTTATGGTTGTTAGTATGGATATGGTCTTACCTCTTATGGATTCCTCACCGTGTGTGTTAAAGCAGCAGGAGGTGAGTGGAGGGGGTCTAAATGCCTCATCCTTTGATGAGATTTGGAGTCTTAAGCGGCACACTGACCGTTCACCTAATTCCTTCTGCAGTGACAGCTGGGGCTCAATGCAATACATGCATGTGTTTTTGTGTGTTGGCTGTGAGAAAGAGATGAGAGCTCAAGCTCAGCTGAAATGACAGAGGAAATGGTACAGCTGAGGAGAAGAGAAGGCTAGTTTTTTTTTTTGTTTTTTTTTTTAAGACTGTCAGACTGAATGAGGTGTCACTCAGAGAGAGAGGAGGACCAGCTCTATTTAGAGTACACCAAGTGTTATCTCAAGGAGGCTAAGTTCTTAAAGCCAGACAAAACGACAAGGGTTATCAAGATTCTGCTGCCTGTCTTTTCCTTACCTAAGCTGTGATCTAATAAAATGCCCGGAGGCTGCTGCTTATGCACAAATGCCCTCACTTACACACAGTAGCCAACAAGTCATATGCAGCTACAATTTTTCTACATTGTAGAATCAAGGTCTAATGTAGTGTGCCTCTGACTGAGCTGACAGGAAATCAGTTGCCTTTGTAGTAATTGCTGCAAAGGATGTGAAATTACACTCAATTACTCTCACCTGCCACACACAAGTGTTAAGATGCGAAAACTTTTCCTTCCTGTAGTGATTGAAAAGAAAAGAAAGTAATGTAACTCAGCCTTGCTGTTGCTGTTGCTATATGTATGTATGTAAGGTTGTGTGTGTGTGTGTGTGTACGTATATAATCATCATTCTGAGAGTTGGAAACATAAGAGTCTCTTTGTCAACAAAAAAAATATGACTATGTTCATAATTATTTTTTAAATGTGACCCATATCAGACTCCAGTGTGAACTGGTCAAGGCCCTGATATGACCCCCATGTGCAATAGAACCACATGTCTTACACAGCATGCTGCATACAGCATATAGAGTACTGATCTAAAGTTGGTTAGCTACCATGATCTACTGGTTTTTGGACTAATGTTCTAAAGCCTGCCATGTTTTGTGGAGCTGGGAAATATGCTTTCATGCAGTGTGTGATGCAGACGGCAAGCAGCTGCTGCCACTGCAGGTACCCATGCAGTTATTGTAAAAGTGCAAGTGAGGGAATAAAAAAAAAAATCAGCACTCTACAGTTATGATGAAGGGGAAACTTGAGTATTTCAATGGGCATTTTAATTGGAGCTAGATTTAATTGGATATATAAGGAACTTGGCACTTTGGCTTAATTTTTTAGCATAGGATGATGCTTCTCAAACGCTATGAAAGACATGATTATTGCAGCTTCTTCGAGTCGAGAAGAGTGCTGCTTTTTGTCCTCCATGTCAGGTGATTTGATACCTGATTTTTATGTGTTGTCTGGACAAAACAAGTAGATATCACCTTGCATCTTGGAAACTTGTGAAAGGTTTTTTTCACTCTCTCATTTTTTTCACTGTTGTTTTGTAAAGAATAGGTGATTTCTTGAAAAAAAATATGACAAAAATGAAATGTTAGTGTTTGAAGGGAATCAGGAACTTTGGGGATTATTAAACAAAAAAAATTGCTTTCTGACTCCAGAACTTCAAGTTTGGATCTTCAGGGCTTACATCTCAGTGTATGCTTTATAGTGTTTAGTAGTTGGTGGAGTAGAATCAGCGTGTAAAATAATACTAAGCTTCATTAAAGGCAGCTGTGATGAAGTGATGATTGTTTTTTTTTCTTTTTTCTTTTCCTTTTTTTAGGAACCCTCTGTGGTTTGCACTGCCTTATCTTAAACAGACTACTTAAATTAAAGTGAATAGGAGAACTTGTCTTTTCCCTGCAACCCCCAATTTGGTCTGCATGGGGCCTATTGCTTGAAGGAAGGCTAAAGACAGTAGTCAGTGGTGTTGTGCTAAAAGTGAATTTTGGCCATGGATTGATGTCTCAGTCACCTAGTAACTCAGTGTTAAAAAAAAAGAAATTTATTGATGCTATGAGGAATTGCTAGGCTTGTGTCAATTGGTGTATTGGCAGTTGAAGGAAGGATTGGTGCTTGTTTTTACTATGCTGATAATATGGTTTTTACTATAACAACTGAGATGTTATCAAAATTAACTAAAGAATCTGTGCCCTAGTCTGCATTTGGAGATGTCTCTAATAGAGAGGCACGTCTGTTCACTGGTCCTGTAAATTAGCATGACTACATTTTAAATACCTAATTACAAACCAGTTTGCCGTCTCTTTCCCATGGATATGACACACAGAATCTCTGTTCTATGTATGCCTGCTCAACAACAATATTTCTCTAAACTCTATTAGTCTGTAACATTATGGTTATGATATGGGCTGTGATATTAAAGATAATGTTAATTTGAAAACTGAACATAAGTCTTTGACTAAGGCTTGGGTTACTGTAAATCAAACTTGATCTTCTTCCTGTGTAAGCATGGAAAGGCCACACCCTCGAAAGGGACATGAGAGAAGAGCAGTCATGGCTCAGGACAGTGAGACACATAAAAGATGGGCTTGCTTCGTGCCTTTCTTTTTGGAGGGGGGTTGCTGAATGTTGTGCCTTTTTAAATAATTTAACTTGCATTAGCTTACAGATTGCCTAATGTTAACGTTACATGAATGGCTAACTCACTTCTTAGATGCTGAAAAGTGACATTACGTCACCTAACAGTTAGCATCCAATTAGCATAACAAAAATATTCTGCAATAACGTCAGAAAATAACCATCAGAAAGTCACATTGTTAAGGATAAAACTGTGAGGGCAGAGTTGATAACTACAATGGATACCGTAACGCTAGTCTTCTTAACTTACTACAAACAATGTTTTTTCGTGCATCATGTGTGTGAGTACAGTGGTTGGAGGGGGCTGACAGAGTTAGATTCAGTGTTTTACATCCTTTTTTGTTATTAGAGGCGTAGACTACACTGTCGTCTTCATCATTTGTGGAAAACCCTGAGATAGGCTGTGTAGCATCAGTGTTTCACTTATGGATAACTAGCATTTTTGTCACTGAATCATTTAAATAAAACCTAAGGTCTGCTTCATTTGCTTTGCTGTGGGCTCTGCAATGGACTGCTGTCCAATGACTGTGTGAGCTGTCCCCACTGGTTGTTCAGTCATTGTTCAAATAGGAAATAGGCATGTACTTGACCTGAAAGCCGAAAAATGCAGATTGAATGGCTGTTGCTGTGCTTATATTTGCTGTCCAAGGCTCATTATTGTTGTTGTCATATTGAGGTTGATTTATCAGCTGGTCCTAGTGTGGGATACTGGTAGGTCTGAGATGGTTTATTAAGCTACCCAGGTTTCACTTTACCTCCTCCATTGTGCCGATGAAATGAACCTCAACAGGCTGTACACATAAATGCAGTTGTTAGCCTGCTGCTAACACTTCAGCTTCTTTTTTTTTTTTTTAATGGAGCAGCCATGCCAGAAAAACTAGAAGCTTCCACTCTAAATTCAGTTCCTGATGCTTCAGTAATATAAAATTGTTTAGCTTTTTTGAGTAGGAAATTTAATTTGGGACACAATTAAAGCATTTTGACTAAAAAAATATTTATTAGAAAAGAGAACTAAAAAATTATGCACTCTGTTCCTGTGAAAAGATAATCAGTTGTTTTTTTCCATGACAAAAGTTGGGTCTGGAATGAACAAACAACTGTATGAGGAGATAAGTGGTAAGAAAGAGTGGAATATTGAAAAGGAAAGATATACGATAAACTGTAGTGGTAGAAGTTGTCTTGTGTGTATAATTTTTTTTGTTTGTTTCTTAATTTTTTTAATGTCTATAAGCAACAAACAAACCTCCTCCACCTTCTCTCCTCTCAAACATGCTTTTTTAATTTTTTTGACTTATATATATTTGAAGATTAACAGACACATACAGAAGCTACAAAAGTAGGAGGTGGCTTACTCCCCTGTCTTCCCACATCTGCCAAGACTGACTGATTAGTTAGCCAGCTACTTGGCTTGCTTTCTGAGTAGCTAACTACTGACTGATGTAGCTCTCTGGCCTGTTGGCTGAATGGCAGCTGTTGCTGTTCAAACAGAGTTGCATCTGCTGGGCCCTTTTGTTCAAGTCTACACACACACACACACACACACACACACACACACACACACACACACACACACACTCAGTGACTCTTAAGTGTGTGTTGCAAAAGAGAGAAGTTCTTTTGTTTGGTAGTAAAATAGATGTGGGGGGAAGGGTTTGGGTTTGCTCATGTAAAGTGTGTTTTTTTGTGGTGTGTAAATGTGAAGGTTTATTTTTTGTTTTAAACTGGGTCGAATGTTTTTGGTCAAGTAGTTTCAACTGATTAACTTTCTAAAAAACAAGTTAAGCAATTGCACCTCTGCTTTGAAGGCAGGCTGATGTTTTATGTTCAAATGAATAAGTTTGTATGATGCACTATCTGAGGAGGGATGAGTGCTTCCTGTGAATGTTAAACCTATGCTCAAAAAAATGTGTCAAATTAAGAGTGAAGGCTGTATGTTTCAACTTAGTGCAGAAGATGTGTGAAGAATATACTGACTTGAACTACTGCAAAAAAGTTAGACCCATTTATATGCAAAAATAGTTATCAAGGAGCCTTCTAGCTACACTTTACCAACTCCACCTTTAAGTACAAAACGTCTTTTACAGCATACAGCTTCCTTCTGATCTTATGTTTATATGCACTAATTCAAGTGTTTGTCTGTCTTATTCCTTCTAACATGTCCTATTCTTTATTGTCCCCTTCTCTTTCTATCTCTTAAGAAACCTTAATGAGGACCATGGAGTAGCAAGCTTCAAATAAGCAGCTAGCTGATTAGCTCCTTACTGCACAACACCACCACTCTCCATCCAGTCCCCTCCATCTGTGGGCCCCCCACCCAGCCATGGCGGACCCAGGGATGTTGAGTTTATTTGGGGATGATGCAGGGCTGTTCTCAGATGGATTAGATGGTTTAGGCGACTGCTTTTCTCAACAACCTGCCTCTGCCCAGTCCAACCCTCTTGCCCAGCAGAGTAATCCCTCTCTGAGCCATGAGCACCAGGGAAATCGGGGTTATCACCAGGGGATGATCCATGGTGCGGGGCCTGGCCCAGGGCAACCTAAATTGGGGCAAATGTATGACCATGGCCCCTACACAGGCTATGATCAACCCAGTGCTCCCGGAGGAAGAATGATAGCCCAGAATGGTCCCAGCCAAGGACCGCCAAATGTGAACACAGCCATAAATGGCATGGCTTCCCACTACCATAATAACCCAGCTAACCCCAGCAACCCCCACCATGGATACCCGGGTGATGCTGGGGGAGGAGGAAATGGGGGTGGAGTTTGGGGCCAGCAGCAGCAGCAGCAGCAGCAGCAGCAGCAGAGCAGACCAGCTTATCAGCAGCCTTCAACACAACCTGGGGGTGCTCCTAACCAGATGGGAGGCTACCAGATGTCTCAAACCAACTATGGTGGGATGCAAGGCCCACCTACACCTAGTGCTGCTCGCATGAACCAACACTACCCCCCACAGAGTATGACACACCCTCCTGCTCAGGACCCATCTCACTACCTGGGACATGTTGGAATTGGGAGTGGGCAGATGAGACATCCCCAGCCCCAGCCACAACCCCAGGGCTATCCAAACATGGGCCACACACCCAGATATCCACACTCCCCCTCCCGACAGCCTCCACACCCCCACCAGCACCAACAGAGCATGGCGGGGTTTGGTGGTGGCCAGTACCCTGGCTATCAGACCCAGTATGGAGCCATGGGACCTGGGATGGGCCAGGGTGCTAATGCAAATGTCAATGCTAACACCAGCCAGGCCATGGGACAAGGGCAGCTTGGCCAGAGGTTTAACCAGGGATCAGGCCCAGCAGCTGGGCAGCAGGGGCAGCGATACCCCCCTGGACCACCACATCAATCCCAGCCCCATCAGAACCATGCTGCCCCAATGCAGCAGCAGGCGGGGCAGCAAGGCCAGCCTATGCACCCCCTAAACCACCCCCAAAATCTGCCCCAGCCTCAAAACCAACCTCAGTCCCACCTTGCCCCCCCAGCTCAGGGATCTTACCCCTCCCCTTCATCCATGTCCCCCATGCGGGTTTTGGGAACCCCAACACCTCCTCCCCAGCAGGGCAGACCCCCTAGCGCAGGACTAGCTGGGCCGCCAGAGGTTACAGGGTACACAGCCTTGCAGTCCCCACCCAATGCTATAGCCCATCCACAGAGAACACCCCAAACCCCGCTATCTGCCCCACACACCCAACACCAGCAGCCCCACAATATGCCCCCCAGTGCAGGGCAGATATATCCTGGCATAGGACCACAGCGTGGTCCTCAGTTGGGTCCAAACAGGCCTCAGCTTCAGCAACAGCAAGGTAGGCACAGGACACTTAATTCTGTTTATCCATTGGTGGCCTTATGGTGCCCTTCTAAGCATTTTGTTTGCATTTATAAAATATAAAAAAGAATTTTTAAAGAAAGTATAAAAAGGTCATTAGTTCTATTAAATTTGCTCTTCTTATACCCTGCATGTAGTTTGCAACTAAAATATGCTGTTAGAGTTGCTATGGCTTATGACAGATGGTTGCTGTTTTAACACCAACATGCTTTCAGTGTGACTTTGTCTTTACAATGGTTCTGCAGCATTTTCATAGCAGTAAGAACAAGAACAGTGTAAGTTTGTGTTTAGCAACATGACTTAGTTAAAAAAGAAAGTTTGGGTTGTTTAGTGTGCCTCTTCATTTTAAAATAAATTGCCTTGATGTTTCATGTTCAAAGAGTTGTTAGAATACAGGGTCGGACGATGCAGAATCTTGAGAACTGTTTAGGGGATCTTAACCTTGGGAAGAGATAAAAAACACTGTAGTATCAGCAAACCTGCAGTTGCTATCTCACAGTTAAAATATGGTCCAACAATGCCATCAACATACCAGGTACTTGCTCCTCTAGAAAATCCTGTACTTACACAAAATAATTAATTCACAAGGATCTATAATCAGTTATGACCTGTGAACCTGTAATGTTAATCATTTTTAAACAGATGAGCTACGCTAAATTTGCTCTCAATAATTTTAATGACAACTAAGTAAAGATATAAGTTGCTGTTATGTTTGTTTGCTTTATTTTAGCTTGGATCATGCTTTTGAATGCATATCAAGAGCATTGTAATGTTGTTTTTACTTTGACCAGAAACTGACTTTCTGCAGTCATTGTATCTGTGACTGTATTCTACAAACATTTTTGTTTATTTGAGGAACAAAATACCAATACAGAAAAGAAAAGAGAAATACTGGCTCAGTCTCAATGTCTTGGTGGTGGGCAGGAAGCAAAACACATTGCTGTTAACATCATACGTACAGTCTGTGATGATGCTATGTTCCTTTTCCTGTCTTTACTCCAAGGGCCTCATGAAGCTCCAGTCAGCCAGGGGGGAGACCAGCGTCTTCTTCAGACGCAGCAGCAGGCTTCTCGAAGTGGACAGCCTCTGCAGCCTACTCCCATGGGTTTCCAGGGTCCACCTGTCAGTCAGCATGGAGTTCAGGCCCAGACACATAGCTTGGCACCACCTGCACAGAATGCTCAGACACAGCACACACACCTGCCTCCCCATCCCCAACACCTGCAGAGCAACCCCCCTCCACCGAACCAGGCCTCCCACCCATGGGCACCGCCACCTCCAGCCACCCACCCGCTTTCCTCACCCCCTCTTACACCACAGAAAGTGCCTCACGTACAGGTGAGTCTCCGTCAAACAGACACTTTGATGTGGTAGCATTGCTGTGTGTGAGTGAGATCAAGACTATGTGCATTTGTTTTCGTGTGTGGGTGTGTTTCATGTGAATGTTTATTTTTCATGTGGGTGGGGGAATGTGTGTGTTTGGTGTGTAAGGGAAGTGTGTGTTTTTGTGTGTGCATAAATGTGTGTGTACATGACATTTGAGAACACAGCGGTGCATTGGGCACTGGTTCCGTGGGGTTTGTGTGTTCTGCTTTTTGTGTCTTCTGCCGTCGGCCTCTTGTGTGGTTGTATTTCCGTGTGTGTGTATGTGCGTGCATGCATGCTTGCGCATGCTGAGGGGAGGGGGGTGCAGCTGTTTGTTTCCTGTGAGCTGCATATCCTGAGACATGTGTGCAATATACACACATACACGCACACACAACACAGGCGCCACCAGCATAATCTCTCCTCCCTCTTGCTCCCACATCTCCCCCTCCTCTGTAGAGGAAACCTCCCTTCCTGTCTCTCCCTCCTCCCCGTCTCCTCTCTTTCCGCTCTCTCTCTCTCTCTCTCTGCCTGCCTGTCTGTCTGTCTCTCTGTTTGTCTTATCCATTTCAGGGGTGTCATCCCTAAGTTAATGTTGTGTAGCCGGATGTGCAGGGACAGTTTGGAAAAGAGGGAGACAGTGAGGACAAAAAAAGCTGGGGTGATTAAGAGACTGGGGGAAGGGGAAAACACCAAGAGGAAAAAAGTATGAAAACAAGCAAAGATTTCAAGAGAAGGAATCCGAGGAGAAGGGGGGAGTGCTGGTGGGAGGACATTAGCAGTTCTCAGTGGCAACCTTCATGTTTGTGTGTGTTTGAGCGTGCACCTTTGCCGCTGCCTGTGTCACATGCCCTTGGCTTCCATTAGCTTGTTTTGTTGCTCAAAGCACCCCTTCTCCACTGACCCATTCACACACAAAAGCAGCCCTGTGGCCATGCACTCACACACACACACACACACACACACACACACACACACACACACACACACACACACACACACACACACAC
>JAPZDZ010000004.1:1919697-1937683 GCA_029783805.1 Acanthurus tennentii | reverse complement strand
ACACAGACACAGACAACTCAGACAGTGTATATTCACTTAGTAAGCGGAGACAAGAGTTCTTGTATTTCAGTTTGTGTGTGTGCTTGAAACTGTAAGTGTGCAAGAGGGTGTGTGTATCTGATCAACTGTGTGTGTCTGTGTCAATCCGGCTTTGTTTTAGATGACTCGTCTAAAGAAAGCTCATCCCTGAGCCAACACATGCACGCATATAGTCACCAGCCAACTCTCCTTAGCTAGCCAGCTGCCAATGGGTTACCCCCCACCTACACGCAAATACAGACACACACTCACACACCCTCACAGCTCCATTCAGAGTTGACCCCAGGCTTGGCACACAGCCAAAACCACAATGCTAGCTACGCCAGACGCCAAGCTAGCATTTCCTCAGGCTGTGTGTGTGTGATTGATGATTCATGGCATTACAGTAGTAGTAGCATGGTGGAGGGTGTGTGTGTGTTACTGTAGTAATGGTGAATGGAAGTAGACTGCTGTGCTCGAAAGAGCTACTGTTTTGCTGTCTCCCCTGTCTCATACTACGATTGTTAATCTGTTTCTGGATTTGAAGTTAATTTGTTCATATTTTTTTTCCCAGAAAAAAGGTTTTAAAAAGTGTTACTACTTTTCCTCAACAATTAAACCCATTGGGCTTTTCTATTGTACCTAAACCAGAAAATAACTCAGAGACTGAGATATGAATGAAACACTACTTTCCCTCAGTGTGAGGATGTCAAGCAGAGTGAAATTCAGTGTTGACTGACATGTCATTTTGGAAACTGGTGGGCAAGCTCCTTCTGTGCCACTTCACTAATTCATCCACATGTTGTATAACAATGACAAGCCACTTCTGCTCTCTCACCATAGTTGCTATATTTGTTGTCATCATTAAATGTTTTTTCTCTTTCAAGCTGGAGACGGGCAATGAAGTGGAGGTGGAGGAGTTCTACGTCAAGTTCAAGGGCTTGTGAGTAACATGCCAGTTATATTTTCCCCAGCCGCTTTTGTCTTTCACAGCAGGGTTTCCCCTTTTTTTCAACTTATTTTCAGCACACGCCATGCTTTCCACGCGTCCATGAGTATGAAAAGCTCAGTGTATTGAACCTGGAAGCATTGTTCAGATTATTATACCACTAAGTGACTCATTTGTGCTGCAGATAGTGGTACTACAGTTGGTTCCTATCATAAGGCTAACATGGTATTTTTGTGGAGCTTATCCCCTAGTTGTCATTTATTTAGCTGACACACATTCAGTGCATTTATGCACACTCAAATCCAATTTCAGCTTGGATAGCAAAAAAGCTTCGGTACATGAGAATTTATGCTGCATGTCAAACACACAATTTCGACTACATGACTTCCAAATACAAGGTGGTTAATCAGAAGTCTCAACAAGGACTGCAGGCATTTTTTGTGCAGAACATGATTTTAGGACGATTATAACTAAATGTAGCAACAAACATTTGCTGTTAATTTCAAATTTTTGCAGACCAAAGTATAAACACATAGCCTTAAAAATTGATGCTTTAAACCCTCAGAGTTGCACAGGCACAGCATCAGTGGACATAAAAACAGTTGGTTCAACTTTTTATATGCATAAAACCTGCAGGGACAGAGCCCCATCCATCATTAGTTTGTAAATACTCTGATACCACAGTTTTGCCAGTGCATTTTTAAGCATTATGCCTTGGTAAACAAACATGTACCCCTAGTATACAATGATGACCACTGCTCAGTCTGTTTAATTGTGTCTGATGTATGCTGATATGTGTAATATGATTCACTTATTATCTTTGTGTGTCTTGTGTCACAGTTCGTACCTCCACTGTCGCTGGGCAGATCTAGAGGAGCTGGAGAAGGACAAAAGAATACACCAGAAGGTCAAGAGGTTTAAGGCTAAGCAACAACTCAACAGCTTCATAACCGAGGTAAGTTATATACTCTTCACTACTACCAGCCTATTAATTGTAGCATCACTGCGTACTGCTCTAACAGTAATTGCTCTGGATTAAAACAACTCACAGCGGAGAATTTTCATGAATTTCTCATGCCATGATCTAGCATTTATAGATGCAACTTTTTTTTTTTTTAATCTCACTGAAGTCGATGTATAACAGCTTTGTGCAAATACATGCCACTTGTATAAAAATGTACAGTGAATGAAGAGATCCAAATAGTTCAGCAGCTCTAATCTTTTGGATTGGAATAATTAGACCAACTGAAAATCAAAGTTACAGAAAAAGCTCGAAAAACATACTCATTTCCTACTCATATGCTGTGAAAATAAAATCATCTGGTTTCAGCCTAATGCATGTAGTAAGCCAAGCTATCGTCAAACAGTCTCCCTGCCTCCAACAGTAAAACTCCACTTGCTTTTTCTCCAGATGGATGATGAGCCTTTTAACCCGGACTATGTGGAGGTGGATCGCGTCCTGGACGTTTCAGAGAGCACAGATGAAAACGGAGAGGTGCTTTGATCTCTTCCTGTCATCTTTCATGGGTTTCAACCTCTCGCTCTCCCCACACACACACTCACCAAAACCCCCCTCCTGTTTCTGTGTGTGTGTGTATTCTCTTGTGTGCAGACGGTGACCTTATATCTGGTGAAATGGTGCAGTCTGCCATATGAAGACTCCACCTGGGAGCTGAAGGCCGACATCGACCAGTCCAAGATAGAGGAATATGAACGCATCGCAGCACGCACACCCAACACTAAGAGAGTGGCAAGTAGCTCTGCATGTGTGCATGAATGTTTGCTGGTTACTGCCTTTCTCCTAGCCTCCTCCCAGTAGGCGTGTGCATGTGTGTGTTTGTGTGTGTTGGCCTGCTGCCTGCTCTTTCCTCCTCCAGATTTACAGCTCCCTTAACTACTCTCCACAGGGCCACGTTCTTGTGGTCTTACACACTCACACACACACGCCCTGCTCTTGTGGCCGGGCCAAACCACTAACAGTGTGTTTAATGCTGAACAGAAGCAGCTGACTGGCTGTGGTCTTTCCATCCATCACTCCTTTCTCTCCCTGTGTCCATCTTTTTAACTACTGCGTACTGTTCTGCCTTAAGAAAGAAATCATCCATCATACAAAAGCAGTATTTACATTTTTCTGTTTTATATTTATATATTTTTGGCCACACTAGCAGTGTTGGTACTGAACTAACACAGACACATCTGCAACTATTGGGCCAGACATTCATCCTCAACAGGATAAATCCTGACTGTATGGGTCAAAAATCTAACTTATAAACAATTTATTGCCCAACAAGATTCCTTGAAATATTAAACCACAGTTTCAAGTGTACAGTTAAACATTTGAAACATGTGGCTTTTAGACCGTAGTCAAACCAATCTACAAACTCTGACCTTCACCTATCAACACAAAAAATTTAAAAGGGATTGATAAGCCTCAGTGTCATTAAATAACCCCTAATAATGTTTTTTTTTAGGATCGGCCTCCTGCAGCCGACTGGAAAAAGCTGGAGGGCTCCAGGGAATACAGGAACGGCAACGCACTCAGGGAATACCAGTTGGAGGGCCTTAACTGGCTAACCTTCAACTGGTACAACTCGTAAGTCACTATTAACTTTATATTCATAGAATGAGTCCCTAATGGCTACTGCCAGTCTGTACATGTGATAACACCTCATTTTATAATCTTAGTGGGCATTAAAGAGGACATTAAGTGGTCCGGTGTTACTCCCTCTGGTGCCATCCCTGCATAAGTGTATTTTCTGGTAGTACCATAAGTGTCTGTAGACAAACATCATTATTTACCAGCACAAATAGAAGATTGTAGTTAAACTCTAAGACTGGATGAGTAGTATTTGTCAACACACATTCAAAGTTGGCCCATCCTCCCCAGCTTAACAGCTATTCTTGGATGAATGTATATGATCTGGCACCCGGTAGCTAAATCTTGCCTTGACATCCCATGCTGTTATTCGCCCGGAGCTACATTTAAAACACTGTGATGACTGTGAGAGATGATTTTGTGTGAGTCTGAACTTTTGTAAATTTTAGGAAGATTCTTCTCCTATGCCTTTAACTCTCTGTTTGTTTAAATATTTCATCTGTTGTGCTTTCATGTGACCCAAATCTTTCTGTTAGTGGGTGAATGCTAGTGATGGATTTTCAGGAGTATTGCTGAAGGATTAGGTGTATTCTAGTACTGGAAAAAAATTAGGGGATCCAATTTTATCTCTGAGTTTGAGAGATTGGTAATCTTTTTAGCAAATACTTCATGGGTTATGTGTTGGGTTTTTTTCAGATCTCTCATGGAAAAGAGACTCTCTCATTGCTTAAGGGAAAGCAGCAGTAATAAACCAAATTAAATAACAAATAAATCAACATCATGTTATTAGTAGGGCTGTTGAAGTTAACGCATTAATAATGCGTTAACTCAAACCCCTTTTAACAGCACTAATTTTTTTGACGCGCAATTAACGCACGCACGGTCTGTGCCTTGCCAGCTCCCATAGTTTCAGGAAGTGGCACCAAAATAACATTGCAAAGGGTTAAAAGCAGAAATGGATACAGACAAGGGACTTTTAAACGGAAAGTTTAGCTTTAAAGTTTTGCCCAATGGTTCTCTGGACAAAACAAAGGTAATTTGTATTTATTGTAAATGTAAACGGGCAAGGTAAAAAATTTGCGTTAACGCGTTTATAACGCGTTAACTCAGGACACTAATGAGATAAATCGCGATTAAAAATTTTAATCGACTGACAGCCCTAGTTATTAGATTAACTTTGTCATGTAAATGCCATAAGCTTTCATATCAGTGTGGCAGTGGGGAGGAGTCTGTGGTACTTGGCTTGTAGACATTACAGTCTCTACTAGTTTAGGGACGCAGAAATAACATAAAATGCTGATCCGACATGCAGTGCATCTGTTCAAAGCCTTTTGTTCACTCTTGTCCTCATCATTTGTCCTCCACAGACGTAACTGTATCTTGGCTGATGAAATGGGTCTAGGAAAGACCATCCAGTCCATTACATTCCTCTATGAGATTTACATGAAGGGCATTGAGGGGCCATTCCTGGTCATCGCCCCGCTCTCCACTATCCCCAACTGGGAGAGGGAGTTCAGGACCTGGACTGAACTCAACGCGGTGGTCTACCACGGTAGCCAGGCCAGCCGCAAGACCATCCAAGCCTATGAGATGTACTACAGAGACACACAGGTAAACTTAAACATATTATTTTTATTCTTACACATATTTAGCATGTAAGGAGATAAATAATAGCTAATAATATAAATAACAGTCATTATGAAGTCACAAGATTAGCACTTAGTAATTTAGTAATAAATAGTAATTTGCTGTAATTGAAATACTCCAATAAATGTTTGGCCAGTTTACACTTGTAAGAATGTAAAAGCCTACAAAGCATCCAAATGGCAACTCAGTGTAGATGAGATACAGACTAAGAGACAAAACAGAATGTGAACTAATGTCAATAAAAAAGGATCACAATGGTGGTAAATCCTCTCATCAGTTCTTTCTGAGCTTTAACTAGGATGAGGGCAGTTGAGCTGTACTGTTGACGAAAGAAATGAGCTGCTGTTTCGTGAGACAGTCAGCAGATCTGAACACCTCCTCAGCCAGCTGGGGATGGATGGTGCTCCTCTGCTGTATAAGCTCTTTACAGTCTTGTAGCTGTAAGCCATATACTGTAAGCTTCCATTGTACAGTACTACTAACATCTTCAGTGTAACCCTTGCCTCAGCAGGCCTGTGTTTTTAAAAAAAAGAAAAAAAAAAGCTGTGGTAGCTTGCTTCTAATCCAGTCTCAGGTAATCCTTAAGGTCGCATGGACATTGTGTTCTTTTGTCCTGTACTGTCTACTGTACTACATACAGAAAGGACATACAACCACTACATATATCCATATCTATGTACCCATATTTTCATAATATGAGGGTGCTGTTTTGTTGTGCATGTGAAATGTGGAAAAAAGGTTTGCTTGAATTTAAAGAAAAAACAATGAAGCCAGTCAGCTACTAAAGGGAACATAAAATTGCACTAGATTGTAAGACGGTTACAGGTCAACTTTATTCTAAGCCTCGATTTCAGTGCTTCTTTTGGCTTTTTCTTAACAAATCTATGGAGCTGTTGAGGCCTAGAGTCAGTGCCTCTTACTTTTGGCCTTCAAGTAAGACTCATTCAATCCCAAATCCAGAGGGTAAGATGTTAGCAGACATTTTACACTATTCTTAGTGACCTTCATTCTTTCTCTTTTTCTCCATCTCTCTTTCCTTATCCCTCAGGGTAAGATAATGAAGGGAGTGTATAGGTTCCATGCTGTGATTACAACCTTTGAGATGATTCTGGCTGACTGTCCAGAGCTTCGCAGCGTGCCTTGGCGCTGTGTGGTGATAGATGAGGCCCACCGCCTCAAAAACCGAAACTGCAAACTACTGGAAGGACTCAAAATGATGGACATGGTGAGTGTTGGTTATGGGAAGAGTAGTGGAAGAGTTCCAAAGAGGCTGTCTATTTTGATCTAGCAGGATTTATGTAGTTTTAAAGAAAAATAGACACTCAGGAGGTTAGAAGTTAATGAAATTAGCCCAGAACCTGTGCTGAATCAGTGCTATCCCTCTGTACTTCTCTTTGGGGGTTAAGGTCCTGAAAAACATCCTGCTTTCCATTTTAGAAATTCAAAATATCTCTTTCCTGTCTCTCCCCTTCTTCCAGGAGCACAAAGTTCTGTTGACAGGAACTCCTCTCCAGAACACTGTGGAGGAGCTCTTCAGCTTACTCAACTTCCTGGAGCCTGAGCGATTCCCGTCTGAACAGACATTCATGACTGAATTTGGAGACCTTAAGACTGAAGAACAGGTAGGTGGACAACTCAGTTCTAATGGTTCCTGAATTCCCCAGTGATTTGCATGTTTACATGGTGTCTGTGTGTGTGTCTCAGGTTCAGAAACTGCAGGGCATTCTCAAGCCCATGATGTTGAGAAGACTGAAGGAGGATGTGGAGAAGAACCTGGCCCCCAAGGAGGAGACCATCATTGAGGTAGGACTGAGGTCTCAACAAAGATGTCTCTAAACTATTCTGCTGTCAAACATATAAAATAAGGCCAAGTAAACACACATCTGTCTGTCAGAATCTATTAAATTCTAGCCTCATTGTTGTGAAGTGTCAGAAATTTTTTCACAAAAGAAAAATTTATCAACTAATTTTTTTTTTTTTTGTCAGGTGGAACTGACCAACATCCAGAAGAAATATTATCGAGCTATTCTGGAGAAGAATTTCTCCTTCCTGTCAAAAGGAGGTGCAGGAGGAGGTGGTGGGGGATCTAGTGTCCCCAACCTCCTCAACACTATGATGGAGCTGAGGAAGTGCTGCAACCATCCCTACCTCATTAATGGTATACACACACTTGACTAAAATTAAGTTGTGAGCTATTAAGGCTCTTCAGACCAAACCTTTAATGTTTTAAGTTTCCTGATAAATTTAAACAATGTTGCTTTGTACAGGAGCGGAAGAGAAGATCGCAGAGGAGTTTAGAGACTCCCACGGAGCAGACATACCGGACATGGCACTCCAAGCCATGATCCAGGCGGCTGGCAAGCTGGTGCTCATTGACAAGCTGCTGCCCAAACTGAAGGCTGGTGGACACAGAGTCCTGGTGTTCAGTCAGATGGTCCGCTGTCTGGACATTCTGGAGGACTACCTCATCCAGAAACGGTGAGAAAATTGAAAATCTACACTTCCATAAGAAGTGGAAACTGTAGGAGCGTAATATATTTACCTAAATGGTACAGCTGCCCAGTGCACATCAATCAGGAAATTAGATAATGCCAAAGTTGCTACCTGGAAGCGGAAGAAGTTTAATGATGTTTGAATGTGTATCTGACACACTAAAAATTACAGCTTAAACTACTAAATGTGATTTAAGCTTTCAAAGCTGCTTAATATATTAAATATTAAACATTCTTGACTTTAAATTTAACAGTCTTTAACTATTAAAAAAATAAAAACACTAGTTTTTCTGGCAAAATGCGAGATACCTCCTCAAATATGTATCACTCTGCTATAACATCCTTGCTACAGTGTTGCCTCTTGTGAGAATGGTGGAAATGTGATGTGCACTCACAGTGATTCCACATCTGTTTTCCCACTCTGTGCCCAGATATCCCTACGAACGTATAGACGGCAGAGTTCGTGGTAACCTTCGTCAGGCAGCAATCGATCGGTTCTCCAGACCAGACTCAGACCGCTTTGTCTTCCTGCTGTGTACAAGAGCAGGAGGACTTGGTATCAACTTGACTGCAGCTGACACCTGCATCATCTTTGACTCTGACTGGAACCCTCAGAATGACCTGCAGGTAAAAACCACGCGCTGCTTGGCCTCAAGTACTTACCGTACTTACTGTGTGGGATATTTTTGTTACCTACAACTCAAAACTGTTGAGGTACCTGTCCTTCAAAGTGTAAAGAAGCACTGTAGAGGCCCTGCCTATTTCAGGATGGCAAAAGCTTTAGGCTCAGACTGTTTCATGAACTCTACCAGCTGTATTTTGCCCTGGTTCACTGGACCATGTCATTAGTTTTGTGCTGCACCCCCACATCTCTAGCTGATGTGCTTCTGTAAACTGAATAAAAAAATAGTTGTAGGCTATATAGCTGTTGGCTGTAGAACAATGTTTTTGAATGTCTGATTGCCTCATCCTCCAGGCCCAGGCTAGGTGTCATCGAATCGGCCAATCCAAGGCGGTCAAGATCTACCGTCTGATCACCAGAAACAGCTACGAGAGGGAGATGTTTGACAAAGCCAGTCTGAAGCTGGGCCTCGACAAGGCCGTCCTCCAGAGCATGAGTGGACGAGAAAATGCCAACAGTGGGGTTAGACTTATCACACACACACACACACACACACACACACACACACACACACACACACTGTCTCACCCTGTCTCACCCTGTGATAGAGGGCTAGTTTTTATACTGGACACTGACTCACAGTCTTTTCAGACTCACTTTAGGGTGCATCTTTGATCCATTTGTTAGAATGCTCAACAAAGCACTTGAACCAAGCTATTAGAAAGTATACCCTTTACACACACAAAATAAATGATGTATGGTTCAGATAACAATTCACACCCAGTGTTGGTATACTCTCTGATAATGCTAAATACCAGTCATGGAAAAAAATGTTTTTGTTCCTGATCCAGGTCCAACAATTGTCTAAGAAGGAGATTGAAGACCTTCTGAGAAAAGGAGCGTATGGAGCTTTAATGGATGAAGAAGATGAGGGTTCAAAGTTCTGTGAGGAAGACATCGACCAGATTCTCCAGAGAAGAACCCACACCATCACCATAGAGTCTGAGGGCAAGGGCTCTACCTTTGCTAAGGTTCAGACTTCACTCAGCTCTAGAACTACAGCAAAATAATATTTTCGTAGTCTCTTGGCTTTCAATATACAGTTTGGAATGTGTGTCAAAACAAAGTCTAAATATGTGTTAATACCTGGCATCAACCAAAATGTTTCTTTTTTGTCTGTAGGCCAGTTTTGTTGCAACAGGTAACCGAACAGACATTTCTCTAGAGGATCCAGACTTCTGGCAGAAATGGGCAAAGAAGGCAGAACTGGATCTGGACGCCATCAATGGACGGGTACTTTAGACACACACACACACGCACACACACACACTTACAAATGCACACACATACTGTAAACACAAGAGCTTACAATGTAAACCATACCAAGAACAAACCCACTGTGCTTCTAAGTACTTCAGTGCTCACTGTCTCACACACATACACACACTCGGGTCCCCATATGGGTAGGGGACTAGCAGTGGTAATTAGTCAGTGGTATCACCACAAGCTAGGAGTAAAGTGAGACAGACTGAGAGAGAGACAGAAAGATTGTGAGGGAAGTAAAGAGAGAGAGAAACAGAGATTAATATTGACAGTTGGGAATCTCCTCTCTTCCTTAATTACCCATGTTTCCCTGCTCTTGTGTGTGTGTTTGAGCGAGAGAGTAAGCTGCTTAGCTCCACTTAACAGAGCGCAGATGCCTGGAGGGTAGAGAGATATCACTTAGGCTAGTACTCACACACAAACACACACACACACACACACACACACACACACACACACACACAGAAACCGAGGCTCAGTTTTATTCTTAAACACACATTGAGAGCTCGGCTAACAGGCATCTCTATAGTCTTTCTTCCCTTCCCTCTCTGTATTTTAACTTTTTTAAATGTACGCATTTTTCCCTGGTGTTATCTTCTTCTTTCACTCCCTCGCTGCCTCTCTTGTAGAGGGCCCTCCACTGGAACACTTAATCCAGCTCCGCGAGCATGAATATGGGCCGCTCCCCAGGGATTTCTTATTGTGTGATGTTAAAATGGAAATGACTGCAGCACTCTGTGATAATTGTGGAACTAACTACTGGCCTGTTTGCGCATATTAATAGGATTGCAAGGGGAAAAATCTAATTAATTGAACAGAAATGTAATTCATTAAACAACATAATTAATGCCAGTTTATGTTTGAGCCGGGCACCAGTTTCATCAGCATCAGGAGTGAAACACAGGGCCAAATATCCAATTAATCAGACTTTGTGCAAAAGATGCCATGTATTCACAGGGTTTACACCAGTCATAGTGTGAATACACAGCAAAATGTACAAATAGGCCACTTCACCGGAAAGCAGAAGGCACTTTGCATATTGTTGTTGGTGGATTTCAGGCCATCTGTAATTGCAACCATGTTCTTGGTAAACAAAAAAAAATTCCTCAGAAGGAAGGAACATCTCAGCCATTAAAGTACACAAACTAACATTTTCATTGAATTTGTCTCCAGAACACTCTGGTGATTGACACACCGAGGGTGAGGAAACAGACACGGCACTACAGCAGCGTCAAAGAAGATGAGATGCTTGAGTTCTCCGAGCTAGAGAGTGATGAGGACGAACCAAGCAAATCCTCATCCAAACCACGACGGCCTCAGGAAAAAGCCCAGGGCTACCCCCGATCTGAGTGCTTCAGAGTGGAGAAGAACCTACTGGTCTATGGGTTAGTCAGATATTTATATATTTAGACTTGAAAACCAGAAAAATGACAAAGTTGACCACCAGCCTATTTATTATTTATATGACTAAACTATAAGTAGGGCATTTGTAACTTTTTTTCATTAAGCTAACTGCTGCTTACTGTGGCTTCACAACAGATAGTGGCACCAAACATCTCAGCTAACCCGCAGCAAGAAAATAAATAAGCATGTTTTCCAAAATCTTGAGGATTCCTTCAAATATGCAGTAATAGTGTGGAGCAAAAACCTTAAGAAATTGAAAGGAGATAATTGAACTAAAGCCTTTGCAAAGCTTGTGTTAATACTTCCACAGGGACCAGTTAGAAATAGTAAAATATAATAGGAAAACAAACCTCACTGATGTAAATTAAACATTAAACAGACAAGAAGAAAAACTAGTTTAGGTTGCAGTCGATGGTTGTTGGTGGAGTTTATCACTGAGCTGATGTATGTGCATGTGTGTAAAAAGAAAAAAAAAGCACACAAGTTAATGGACAACAGGCCAACCTATTTAGTAGGTGGAAATCTTTACAATCAGGGTCACCAACACACAGACACTAATGAAAGCTGCCTACAAGTACGTTCATGTGCATATAATCAGTATATACAATCACTTACATACAAAGAGTCCACTGAATTTCAAACAGTTTTTATAGATATTACTTACAATTAAATTTCTGATTCAGATAATATTTACAATTAATTGAGTGTCTATTAATCTGTGCAGCGAGAAGAGAGCACAGTCACACAAAGTCTAAGCCATTCTACTGCACAGGACGAGGCAAATTGACACACTTACGACAGATAGCGATTATCAGGAGGTCCCATCCATTTTCATGGCTGACTTGGCATGACTGTGTGTGTGTGCACGCATGCAGCATGTGTGCGCGCGCGTGTGTAAGAAAGAACAGTGGTGCTAGTGAGATGTCAGCGTTGTTATTGTTACAGTCTAGTCTTGTGGCCTGAGGCTGTAGGACACAAAAACACACTGTCTGACTGGGCCTGTCCTCTCTGCTCAGTGCTCTGTTGTCTTTTCCCATCATCCATCTCTCCCCTCTGTCTCCCTCCCTCATCCACCATTTTACCTTGTCTAAAATCATTCAGAGTAAGACTGGTTTACATGGTTCAGTGAAGATTGGGAAGCAGCAGTGGAAAAATTTTAGTTGAGAACAAGACAGTCTGAGGGATGCTGTCCACCACACCAGCCTAAAGGGTTGCTCTAGGGTAGTGGTGGGGAAATTGGACTCTGATTTCTGAAACACACACAGAGGAATGCTGGGATCATACTGGTTAGGGTGACAGTAACAGTTAATTTAACAGAGTGGTCAAGTATATGTGCCTTGTATTAAAACTGTGTAATTTCAGAGTGTAGTTTTGTATTCCCGAGCTTCCCAACAAGACAGACATTTTAGTTATGATTCATTTTAGACTTCAAATGTTTTGTGTTAAAATAAATATATCATTATTATAGGTAGTATCATTTGTCTGTTATCATGTACATTTAGCATTATGTTATATTACAAATTGCTAATTTTTTATCTTGGGTGTGCATGTTTATATAAAGTTTTGGGCTGATGTGCACTTTCAAATCCAGTGATTATGTAGTTTTTGAAGTGGTCTTAATATTCTCTTGAAAACATCTCCGTAAACCATGCTAACAATCCAGTGCCACACGTGTGTGTAGAGCTCATATGCACTTAACACTGTTGAATAAATGTTGTTTAGGCTGGTTGTATCCATAGGCTAACAGGGTTGCTGCTTCCTGTTTTCTCCATGTCTGTTTGTAGTTGGGGTAGGTGGGGTGACATACTGGCTCATGGTCGATTCAAGCGCCCCCTAAAGGAGGCTGATGTGGAAACAATCTGCCGCGCCCTCCTGGCCTACTGCTTGCTACATTACCGTGGTGATGAGAATATAAAGAGCTTCATCTGGGACCTGATCACCCCAAGTGAAGATGGGACCACCAAGACGCTGACTAACCACTCTGGTAAAATACACACTTAACACTATATTCAGTTCAATTCAATTCAGTTTTATTTATATAGCGTCAAATCACAACAAAGTTGTCTCAAGACACTTACATATAGAGCATGTCTAGACCACACTCTATAATTAAATTTATATTTTACATTTATAGGAACCCAACAATTGAAAGCAATATACACACATAGTATACACTGTATCAGTGCTTAAGCATATAATTTCACACTACTGCCTTGGTCTGTACCTGTATGAGAATATGAAAAGCAACCAAATAATTATGTAATGTTTTTCATTTCATATCAGTTTGTTCTTGTACAGCTGATATGTGAGTTAAAAAGTAGGAAGTAGAGTTGGGTTGCTACTAGAGAAATTAAGATTGACAAGGGCATTTAAAAAAAAAACTGTTACTGCAATTCACAACCTCAGTAAGACACCTCAGTAAGGACCCTTCAACACTCTTAAGTGCATTGGACTACCTACTTCTCTAATTGTCACATCCCTTTGCAGATTGTTTGATCTAAAAAAAAATTGACATTTTCTAATTTACTGTACTAGAGACACATTTCAGACACTATTGATGGTTAATACTGGGCCTTATTCTTAGTTAGTGCCACCTCAGTTAGATAACTGCACTCAGTAAAGTTTTGGCTTCATTTTTTTGATTCTGTGCAAGATGACAAAATGGAAAATAACCTTTGAAATGTTTGATCAAGTTTTACAGCTTGACATTTCTGGAAGCCTTACCGTCTTCTCTCTCTGCCCTTCTTTTTTTTTTTAGGTCTCTCTACCCCAGTCCCTCGGGGCAGGAAGGGCAAAAAGGGAAAGCCACCAGCCCCGCCTCCACAGACCCCACGTGCCGATTGGCTGGCCAGCTGCAATCCTGACCACTTACTGCAAGAGGATAGTTACAAGAGACACCTGAAGCATCACTGTAACAAGTAAGTTTTTTTTTCATTGTATCCACACACACACACACACACGAAAAACCATGGTATCTGTTGGCTATCAATTTAACAATTATTTTATTATTTGGGGTAATTAACAGTTATGAAAGAACTGTTGGTTAAATAAGTGTTCACATACTGAAACTATAGTCATGATACACAAATGTGACTTTAAAACCAACACATGAATAAAAGCAGCATGGGTGATGCTTTCTGAGTCTCACTCTACAGCTGCACACACAAGCACAACAGTCTCTTCGTCTTCAACCTTACAGACAGATACACACTCACCCTCGTTTGCTCTTTGGTCAGCTCTCTCTCTCCTGTTGTCACGGAGATATGCTTCCTTGCCCTCCAAATTTATTTCCAAGATCTTTTTTTTTCTTGAGGGGAAGTTTGTTTGTTTGTGTGTGTGTGTGTGTGTGTGTGTGTCTGTGTGTGTGTGTGTGTGTGTGTGTGTTCGTTCGTGTGTGTTCCTGTGTGTGTGTGTGTGTGTGTGTGTGTGTGTGTGTGTGTGTGTGTGTGTGTGTGTGTGCGCGTGTATGTGTGTGCGCGTGTGTGTGCGCGTGTGCGTGTGTGTGCGTGTGTGTCTGGCTGGGTGCCAGGCCAGGTGCTAGGCAGGCAGACCTGTTGGAAGTGGGTGAAAGACGCACACAAGCACACATACACACACTTGGGGGTGATTATGTGGTGCCATCTGCTAGGCTGGAGCACAGCGTTGTGTGGCTAATCAGGCCTGGCACATTGATGGATGAGCACACACAGCCTGCCAACAAACACACACATTGCGACTTGTGAAGCCATTGATGCACAAACACACGCACTGGAGAATGAGTTGCAAATGACTTTATACCCAGCCCCCCTTCACTGCCTCTCCAAACTTTCTGTTCCCTCCCTTCCAGCACAGCTCTCTGTCCTTTCCCTTCTTCTCCTCTCTGCTCCTCCCACTCATCTCCTCCTCCCAACCCCCACCTCTCCTGCTCTGTCTTCTGCTCCAAACGTTATTATTGGCATTAAATTCTGGTGACAAATCTGGTGACAAATGTTTACAGTGAAGCAGATCTCCCAGATAACAGCATTTCCAATGTCAGGAGATCAAATCTGACTCTTGTTCTTGAGCTATGACTGAAGTGATTCATTTTACTGGGGGGAGATGCTGCAAGAGTAATTCTGATGAGGAACATCTGTAATTTGTATCCAGTGAAGATCACCATCTCTTCGATGGAAGTACTAAGCGACAGTGAAATAGTGAAATGCTGAAATGCAGTATAGGTTTTTGCAATCAGTATGTAAACAGAAAAAGAATCACTGAGGACAATTTTCATGTGAATAGTTTTAGATCAAAACTCTATGGTCCTGTTCACCATGCTCTGGCAAAGTGCACCTTTTTCTTACATACTTACTCCAGCAAATCCTCCAGTAGAATCAGTATAGTATAGTATGAGTATTGTACCCCTGGTTATGTAAATTGCCATTATAGCAGGATATATATTTTTTCAACTGTATTTCACAATTTCATTAAGGTGAAACAAAAACTGTCAAAGAACTGTCAAACATGGGTCAGTGTATTTATTAATTTATTTATTTTTTACACAATCCAGTTTCAGGTGAATTAAAACAGATTTTTTCAAAAGCTCAACGTGAAGACAAGATGAAATCCTGTTTACAATTTTGCCAGGCAAAACAGAGTTTTTGACTTGTAAAGACAGAGTGTACACTGTTTTCTTCTTTGTTAGCAAAATTACTTGCAGCACTTTGTTAGCAGTTAGTTTTTTATATAATTACATATATAAATATATATATACAGTTGCACTTTTGTTACTGTTCACTTGAGGAACAGAGGCATTGTAATCAGTATGGAGGTCATTTTATAGTCGTTTTAATTTTGAACTAAAACCTGTCTTACTCCTAGTTGCAGTTAGCCCATCAGTATTTGCTTATTTACATTCCTCTGGTTGGCCAATATGGGGTTAGGTGTGTGGTTTTGGTTTAGCATGCTCATGATAGTTTTGATATTATCTCAGAACAGAGCTTGTGTGGACATGGACATTTCTGCATCGATTCAAGAAAAGTCACAGAACGACTTAAGTGTTAGATAATAACGCATTGTTGACTGAACAAAAAAGGCAGAACAAGTGCAGCACTTGGGAAGTCTACAGCACACTCATGCTATTTATTAATGGTCAACATTTTAATCTTCCAAAAAGTCACAAATTTTAAACATTTTCGAATTCAAAGACCAAATCTTTAAAAGACAAACGTGAAGTAGAAAGTTGGTCCTCATTGCTGCGCAACTCACTTAAAAACCCTGCCCCCACTCAGTATCTTGTTGCTAAGGCAGTTGGCGACTGCTGGTGACATAACATTAGTACACAACGAAGCGCAACCCTTGAACAACCTCTGTAGTTATTCTTATACAGGTAGATGACTGTAAACATGAAAACCATAGATTATTTATCCTAATCTCAAGTTTAGACTAACTTGCAATTAAGACTAAGTACACCAATATGCTGGAGCAAGAGACTGAAATTAGTGCTCCTTCCCTATTCATTAATTGAAGAATGGATTCTGAATCACACTGGACACCAAAAAAACAGATTTGTAACCTAAAACCTCCATGATTTAATTTTACTGGTCAAATAAAAAAAAATTAAAGGTCTCGCATTAGGCTCTGGGAAATAATTACTGATATCTTTCACTGGTTTTACATTAAGTGCATGTGTAAGTTAATTTTCACTTGATTAATTAGTGAAAATTATTTTGGTTTATCTCAGTTTATTAATGTTTTGAATAATTGACTGCAGTTTTTTTTTTGTTTAAATAAACAAATCTTATCTTCCAAAGAGCAGTTTCACTAATTTTCCCTTGTTCTGCAGGGTGCTGCTAAGGGTGAGAATGCTGTATTATCTGCGACAGGAGGTAATAGGTGACCAGGCTGAGCGCATCCTTGAAGGAGCCGACTCCAGGTGAGTAAGCACTTTCTGACCGTCGTTATTTTAGCGACTGTTTTGCAACATCTCTCTGGAATCAGTTCTCTGTAGGGCGAGAAGATGTTTTATTGTGAACATAACTGATACAAATAGAGGTTTGTATGGACAGAAAACAAATCCAGTGCCTTGTTTCTGTGTTTTGTAAAGCTCACAATGACTAAGTTTGGCCTTACAAATATTACTATCTACAAGTTCGGTAACCTTGTGCTAATTCCAAACCCCAAAAAACAAAATAAACTATCCAGTGCACGAGTATTTTTCCTGTAATTCAAGAAACTAGGTGTTTACAGTCAATGGAAAGGCTTTCATGTATTGAATGCATCATGAAAGTGAATTGGGAGATGGAAATTTACATGAATATGTGATTAATTATTACTAGGGTGTATTTCTGTCTGTTCTACTGGCCTCTTTGGCATGGATCTAACTATTCTGACAGATACAACACTAAGTTACCATATCAGGGGAAAATTAGCTTTTCATTGCAGTTTTGACCCATTTAGGAGGGTTTCCACGTTTTGACAAGCTATTGCTTATTATCATTCTGCACAAGGACTTAAATTGCAAGGTTTTGATGTCAAGGTAAACTAAACTGCACACCTTGATTGTTTTCCACATTCTGACATCTCCTTCACTGCGTCCTCCTTTTCCTCTGTTGCTCCACACTTTTCTTGCCATCTGTCCATCTCTCCCTTTCTATCTGCAGTGCACTTTATTCTCTCATCATGTCCCATCCCCCTCTCATCACCCTTTCACCCAGATGTGAGTGCATTTATAATGTGGAGCACGTGCACTTCATGTTGATCTCTCCCACTCCCATCCCTCCCCCATCTTCCTTTCTGCTCTTAATGGCTACTGTGACAGACCCCTGTGTGTGTGTGTGTGTGTGTGTGTGTGTGTGTGTGTGTGTGTGTGTGTGTGTGTGTGTGTGTGTGTGTGTGTGTGTGCGCGCGTGTGTGTGTTTGTGTTTTTGTGTGTGTGTGTGTCAATGCATGCCAGACGTGAGCATACGGGGTGCCATCGT
>JAPZDZ010000004.1:1902197-1914697 GCA_029783805.1 Acanthurus tennentii | reverse complement strand
CGTGCGTGCTTGCACCTGTCCGTGCGTGTGTGCACAAGTGTGTGTTGTGTCAGAAAGACTGATACTTCTGAAGCTGCATTGACTCTTAACTGATGGCTGTCTATTACAATCTACTTAATAGAGTCTACACATCAAGACATGGTTTCCAAGCTTCTAAATTTTTGTTTTTTATCCTAAATTTCTTTTTCTCTTGCTCTTCAGGCTATGAGAAGTATAACTCGATGCGAGCTGACCCCACCCTGTGTTTCTTGGAAAGAGTGGGCATGCCGGACGCCAAAGCTATCGCTGCTGAGCAGAGGGGCTCCGACATGATGGCAGATGGCGCCGAGGGGTAAGAGAGCAGGCTTCACTCACTAAAAAGCAGCTTCTCAGCTTCCCCTTCCCTTAAGTATTATTTTGCTCTCTTTTCAGTCTTTTTTCTGTGTCAGATTTGTCACATTTTAATACAATTTATCCTGTCTTCTCTTACTTTTTCACTCTTAACACTCAGGTTTTAACAGTGCTGGGTTTATATTCAGGTCTTAAGAGTCTCAAAAAATGAATTCTATTTAAAGAAAAAAGGCAGATGAAATTATCCAGTTTCTCTAGAATATGCAAATGCAAGCAGGTGTAAGGCCACATGTATCCAATATTTGTATAAACACTGCTGCAAAATTTTGTTTGTTTTTTGAATGTTTTGCCTTATACTGAACTGTACTTATTGTAAGTGCTTGAATTTCACCAAAAACATTGATGGAGGAAATTCCTTGAATTAAACTTGAATTGCTTTGTTTTCTCTAAATTTTTTTAGATGAATCCTCTTCCTGACCTTTTATCCTTCTTTTAGTCTTCTTTTCTGTTTATCATATTGATATTTTTTAGTTTTAGAATTGATAATAATAAATATGAAATTTAAACGTTGATGTATCCATGAATTAAATATCTTACATTCTTTGCATGTCCCTTAAATGTTTATAGTGAGGACGAGGATCCAGAATACAAACCACTACGGATGCCCTTTAAAGATGACATGGATGACTTTACTAACTCTCCACTGGACGACAAAGATGACACTGTGGAAGGTGAAGCTGAAGGTAAACTTTGTATTTATTCACAGAAAAAGGGAGGGTAAACTTTCTCTGTGGAGAACCTTAGAGTGTTGCTGGTAATAAAACCATGCTTTAGCTTTTAAACACCATCCAAAACAGCCCTATAAAACTCAGCAACAACAGCTCTGTTGGTTGCTGCTCTTTCACAGCCCAATGAAAATAATACGGGGTTAAAATTCTTCGAGCTTTTACTTTTTACACTAGTGGTGAGATGAGAACCTATCATTTTTCTCCTTTTTGTTCCTCATTTCCTCACTTTTTCTCCCTGTAGCAAAATCAGGTGAAAATGGTCAAGCTGTGCCCGCTGTAGGCGGAGCTTCAGGCTCCAACGAGCGACTGTATTGGCCAGCAGCCTCCGCCCTGACTGCCCGTTTGCGCCGCCTCATCACAGCCTACCAGCGCTCCAACCGCAGAGAGCAGCTCCGCCAGGAGGCCCTTAACCGGCCTGATGGTCGCAGACGACGACGCAGGGAGTTCCTGCCTTCCATTGCTATGGTTACCGATACAGGAGGAGGAGCAACTTACATTCAAGATGGAGCGGGGGTGTTCATGACAGAAGGAAGCCCTTATCTGGCTAAAGGAAGTACTTATTTCCCCAAAGGTGGACAGTTCATACCAGAAGGATCACCAGTGATGCCTGCCAGCTCCCTGATGGCTGATGGAGCCATGTACTACAAGGAGAGAAGACAGAGGTAGTGTTGCTTTTAATGCCATGTGATCCCATCATTTGCTCAACACTTGTCACATATGTAATTAAAGGGTGACCTTCACAAAAAACAACAAAAAACGTTACATTTGCAAGAGATAATCACGGCATTACTTGTGATCAGATATGTTTGTTGTGTTTTGTTTTCCAAGATGAAATTCTTCTGACACTTGTGTTTTCTTCCCTTGTTAGGTGGACTCGCCGCGAGGAGGCTGATTTCTACCGCGTGGTGTCCACATTTGGAGTAGTCTTTGACACCCAGCGTCAGAAATTTGATTGGACACAGTTCAGGGCCTTTGCTCGGCTGGACAAGAAAACAGATGAGAGCTTGGAGAAATATTACTACTCATTCATTGCCATGTGTAAAAGGGTCTGCAGAATGCAGGTCAAGACTGAAACAGGTAAGAGGAGACGCAAGACATAAAGACAGCTTTTCACCATTATGTACTGTGCAGTCTTTCAAGTTGGTAAAGTGACAAGTTGAGGATTAAAAATAACAAGTGAAAAGTTTTCTAACATCATGTTTTCAGTAATTGTCTAATCAAGGACTGCCTCTGTCTTTTACCTCGCCAGAACTCCCAGACCCAACACTGATCATCGACCCTATCACAGAAGAGCGTGCTTCACGCACACTCTACCGCATTGAGCTGCTTCGTCGTATCCGGGAGCAGGTCCTTCCCCATCCACTACTCTCCGAGCGCCTCAAGCTCTGCCAACCCTCCCCAGACCTCCCTGAGTGGTGGGAGTGTGGCCGCCATGACCGGGACCTCCTCCTGGGGGCCTCCAAGCACGGTGTAAGCCGGACAGATTACCACATCTTAAACGACCCTACCTTGGCCTTCCTAGAGGCTCACCAGCGCTTCACCAGCCAGCGAGGAGCTGGCTTCTGCATCGGAGCCCAGGGAGAGACCCCCAAAGCTGGGATGGGAGCAGTGGAAAACAACCCTGCACCCCTTCTCACCCCCACAGAAATGGCAAGTGCTGCTGCAGCAGCTGCCAAAATTGCAGCTAAAGAGGAGGAGGGAGAGGGGAAGGAGGTGAAGACAGAGGAAGAAAAAGCAGAGATAGAGGTGAAAATGGAAACAGAGGAAGGAGATACCAATGACATCCCATGCAGCAAGACTGAAACTCCTGATGAACAGAAGGAAAATGAGGGAGAGGTCAGAGAAGGGAAAGACGAAGCTGCCGCTTCGCCTAAGAAGGAGGTACAGAATGAAGAGGAGGCCCAGCCAAAACAAGACGTAGAGGAGAAGGAAGAACAGAACGAGGGAGAAGGAGAGAAGACTTCCAGGCCAGTAGATGACCAAAACAAAGACTTAACAGAAGAGAAGAACAGTTTGACTCCAGTTGACACTCTTGGGGACCAGGAGGAGAACAAGACTGAGCTCTCAGAACATCTGGACTCTTCACCTAAAACACAGCTGGGTCACAAGACTGCAGAGGAAGAAGACAGCCAAGAGAAGGAGAACCCAGAGTCTCCCAAATCTCAAAAGTCAGCTGACACAGAGAAAAGCCCAGAGGATGAAGATGAAGAAAGGATCGATGAAGATGACAAATCAGAGAAATCGTCCCAGGCTGAAGGTAAGAGCTATGGTATTGACTTTAATTTAGTGATAGTCAGTCATGGTTGTTAGCAGAGACAGATCTCAAACTCTTGATTTGGTTTAACAATAGTTTTTAATCTAGCCTCCTGTTTCCTGTTGCTGACCTCACATTCGGTCACAGGGTTATTTCTGGTGTTTCCTCTCATGACTTGGCAGTGTTTTAATGAGTCCAAGTTCCAGAGGCATGAGAATAAAATGAGTTTGGATCCCTTGATAATGATTTGGAAAGCCTCTTTTAACTAAGAGTGGCTACATCACTTTTCCTCTCTCTGCACAGTGAGTGCTGCGTCAGAGCAGAAGAACTTTGACGAGGAGAGTATTGCGTCTGTGAGCACATCGGCCCAAAACGAAACCAGAGATGGGTTCTGTCCTGATGACCTGCCAGAAACCTCAGCCCTGCAGGCCTTACAGGATCGTGCCTATGGCTTCTCATTCTGGCCCAAGGTGAGTCTGAAATAATAGCCAACATGGACAAAAAAAGCCATCCCCTATAAAAGCTCACTAAAAATCATCAAGTTGTCATTTATAATCCAGTCATTTCCAACTTCTGTTAATGACACTTCTTTTCTAGAATCATCCGTCACCTCTCTCTATTCTCTCCACCCCTCAGGATCGAGTGATGATCAACAGGATGGATAACATCTGCGAGGCCATCCTGAAGGGCAAGTGGCCTGTCAACAGACGCCACATCTTTGACTTCCCTAGCAACCTGTTGCCAGGGCATGGCTCCACGGTAACCACAACGGCCGTAGCCACAGCGACCGAAAGCCCACTGCAGAGGCGGAGCCTGGCCGAGCTGACTATGGCTGGCATCCATACTCCTTACAGTGGGAGTGAAGATAAAACACTATCACCACAGGTTCATGTGAGTGTTTGTGCACATTAACACACTCATATTTTTTTGTTGTTGGCAACTTTTCTGACAGGGAGAAACCTGAGTGATTAGTTATTGTAATATGACAGAAACAATTTTAAGGTACATTGCAGTTTTACTTGTTGAAACCCTAGAATTAGCCTCTAAGCATCCTTGTCTTGTAAATATGGCTAATGCTGATGTCATCAGTGCTCATCATGTTATCAGTAGTAATTATGTGTCCAACTTCTCAAAAAAGTCCTGTAGTAATGCACAGGTGTAACTAATGGCCTAATGTTGCAGGAGGACGCTCTGAGCCTAACGGTGCCTCGACAGAGGAGGAGGAGGAGGAGGAAGATTGAGATTGAGGCTGAGAGGGCGGCCAAGAGACGTAATCTGATGGAGATGGTTGCTCAGCTGAGAGAGAGCCACGCTGCTGTAGAGTCCCAGAGCCAGGCTATAGACCTTACCAAGGTGCTCACATACAACTCACACTACCTCAGCTCAGTCCAACAGCATGAATCCTCATCAGAAGCTGCACTGCCAGGCTCACTCAGGAGTTAAAAACCTCATAATTTTAGGTGGATTAACCAAACCTGATCTGGTTTCTTATTCAGGGTATGCATCATCACCACAAAGCCACTCCCTCATTGGCTGGTTTTCCCAGTGCCCTTGTGACAAACTCCTCCCTCAAAGCCCAGATGGAGTTGCTGCAGCAAGCCCCTCCCACAGGACACAGAGCCAATGGTTCACTGGAGGCTGACCTGCCCATCATGAGGAGGAGGCGGGGCCGCAGGAAAAATGTAGAGGGCTTAGAGCTGCTGTTCATGGGCAACAAGAGAGCAGGAGGGGTATGAAGTGTTTGTTTGTTATGGCCGGCAGTAAAGTTGTGGAAATTTCACAAACAGTAAAGACAGTTCAAGTTTATTTATTAAATGTGTTTTAGTTTCTGTCTAATTCTGGGTCCCTCTTGGACATTTAGGATGATGCTGAGGAGACAAAGGTTTCAGGTGCAGAAGGGGTTCAGGGTGCCGCCCGTGCCCACAGACCCCTCTCCGTGCCCGAACAGAGCCCCAGTGCTAGGTCTCTTGCCTCCGGTGGTCTTGAGGATGAAGAGGCAGCAGTATCCAACAAAGAGCTGGGTGAATGGCTGAGACAGCATCCTACATACACCATGGACATGGCTGGGTTCCCACCAGTATGTTAACCTTCCTTTTTATTTATTTATTTATTTATCTTAATAGTTTTTCTCCTCACCTTAAGTTGTTTCAGTCTGAACCATAAAACTATAAACAAGGAATTTTCTTACTAGTTTTCCTCTTGTTAATGTTTGCTTTCTCCTTGTTCAGATGTCTTTTCTCTGCAGCACTAATTTTTACATCTATCTGTTTTTCTCAATCCTACAACAGAAGAGCGAGGATTTACTTCTGTCTCAGTTTTCTAAACCCAAGCAGAAGCGCCATCGCTGTCGTAACCCCAACAAGATTGACATTAACACCTTGACTGGAGAAGAGAGAGTGCCTGTGGTCAACAGACGCAATGGACGCAAGGTAGGCTTACACAAGCCAGGTTGTCAATGTCTACCCTACAAGCTGAAACTGTATATTTTCACATGAATCAATTTTACAAAAAAAACTCATTTCATTCTGCCCTTCCTCAGATGGGTGGGGCCATGGCTCCACCAATGAAAGAGCTTCCCAGATGGTTACTAGAGAATCCAGAGTTCTCTGTTGCCCCTGATTGGACAGACATTGTCAAACAATCGGTTAGTAACAAAGAAAAAAATGTCCTTTTTTAATAATTTTATTAATTTCCCTGCTCCTCGACAAAATGTTTCAAAGAAATTGTTGGTTAAAAATGAAAATAGCTGCATTATTGATTATGGTTAATTCTTCTGGGCCCACCTTTTCCGAAGTGCCAGCTTTGGATTTCATTGTAAATTGAGGTTGTATTCTAACTTGGATCTTCCTTTACTCAGGGTTTCCTTCCAGAAGCCATGTTTGATCGTCTTTTGACCGGCCCCGTAGTCAGGGAGGAGGGTGTCCGTCGCCGAGGACGACGACCCAAATCTGAGATTGCGAAGGCAGCGGCTGCCGCTCAAGCCGCAGCAGCGGCTCAGGCTGCCCAGGCATCACTGGCCACCGCTGCTTCATCTGCAGGTACAAAACTGCTCAAGTATGAGTCATTGCACACTGATGAAGTTAGACAAAAATAGTCATGTTTGTTGCAGTAGCTTAATTTTTTTTTTGCATTACTTTACAAACCCCTCTTTTAAGCAATTTCCTAAAAAATATCATTTGTGTAAATGATGGGTGCCATTTACTTGACAGCAGTAAGTGCATGTGTTAGTGCTAAAAGATAAATGTTTGTGTTTCTTTTTTTCTTCCTTTTTCTTTTTCTTTTTTTTTTTTTTTTTTTTTTAAACTCTGCCAATGTGTGTGTCTGTTTGTGTCTGCAGGAGGCATCAACCCTCTGGTGTTGAACAGCCTGTTTGGTGGGATGGACCTGTCCTCCCTCCAGAGCCTCCAGTCTCTGCAGTTGGCTGCTGGTCTGATGGCCTTTCCTCCAACCACCGACCCCAAGCAGGCGGCGGCCAGTGCCGCAGCCGCCTCCATGCTGCCCCTCATGCTGCCAGGCATGGGAGGCCTGCCTAACATGGCCGCAGCCCTCCCTAACATGTTCAGCCTAGGTGGGCTGTTTGGTGGTAACCTGGCGGCCGCTGCTGCATCTAACTCCACTGTTGCCACAGCATCAGGTAACACCAATGGATCAATGGAGGGAGAGAGTGATGAGGCAGTGACTACAAAGAGGAAGAGAGAGGAAAAAGAAGATGGAGAAGATTGTGAGGAGGTGGAAGATGATGGTGAGGAGGAGGAAGCTGAGGGAACTGAGGGAGGAATCAAGAAGGCAAAGAAGAAGGTGGACAATGATGGCGAGGGAGGGTCAGAGAAAAAAGAGAAATCAGGTACTGATGTCACCACAGCTCCTCAGATCGGATCTGCTGATTCGTCTGCCGAGGCATCCATTAATGGCGACGCAGCAGCTCTCTTAGCTGCAGCTGGCATGTCCGCCAATTCTCTGGCTTTCAACCCCTTCCTCCTCTCCACCATGGCCCCCGGCCTCCTCTACCCCTCCATGTTCCTACCTCCAGGCCTCGGGGGGCTCAGCCTTCCTGGCTTCCCCACCGCCTCCACCCTGGCCGAACTGCAGAGTGCCATGGCTGGAGCGCTGGGGGGCAACGTCGTGACCACAATCCCCCCAAGAGATGTGGAGGAGAAGAAGGGGGAGCTAAAAGCGACAGTGGAGGATGAGGACGAGGACGAGGAGGAGGAGGAGGGAGGAGAGAGTGACTTGGTGGAAGAGAAGGAGGGAGGCGAGGAGGAGGAGGAGGAGGAGGTGAGGGGCGAGGATTCAGCCCCAGCAGATAGAGGGATTGGAGGAGAGGAGGAGGAGGAGGCAGCAGCATCTCCACAGAAGGACAAGAGTGACTGAAATAAAACACAAAACTGACTGATCTTGGACATTTCCTCACCCTGGCCCCCCCTCAGTCCTCCCCCTAACCACGTTTACACGCCTCCACAATAAATATCCAAACTATTATGAATCCTATTTCTTTTCCCTTTACATTGTTGTTGATGATTTTTCTCACTCTTTATTGTTTATTTTTTGGCCAGGTATATTTACTATGCGTCAGAGAGGACGAGGTGTGTGTGTTAAGTTAAATCTCTCTGATCGATAGTGTAGTCAGGGATAATCCTCACAGCCGCTCGTTCTGGGCTCGGCTCCTCTTCAAAGACTGTTTCTTTCTCTCTGGTTGGCCTGTGTGCACCGTGAGCCGTGCACCCACGCCTTTCTCTCCAACGATCCCTCAAATAGGACTTCACAAGGTTCCAATAGTACTATTGTTATTATATTATTGTTGCTGCTTTCAGCTCTCAGATCTTTATTTTTTATTTTTTTGCTTCCTCCTTCTTTGTCTGGACTGTTTGTTGTTGTTGGTTATTGGCAGCATCTCATGAAGAGGAGAAGCGCCTGCTAGTGGCGCTTTTTCAAATACCAGTTCTCAAAAAACAGCATTACAGCTAACCTGGCTGTCTGTCTGACAAAGCTGCTGCGTAATTGTGGGTAATGGAGTTGATTGAGCTGTTCTGTTTTAGAGCAGATTTTAAGTTCTCACATATCAGACCAGGTAGACTCTGAGGAGGAAAAAGAAACCAGACTGGCTTAAAACTCAGTCTCACACACTGACTACCCCACTGATTACCCCCCACATACATATCCCAACACATACTTGATCCTCAGCTGCGCACACATGCACACTCAAACATTTCGTTCTTTTGGAGTCCACCACTACACACACACTAACCCCTTCAACCCTCTCTTTCATGTGACTGTTTCTGGGAGGACTCACCCCTGCAGCTGTTTTCTTTTTGAGTGTAAACGTGTGTGCTTGTGTGCGTGCACACTGAACCAATACTGTTAAACTCAGTCCCACACTGTTTGAATACCAGTCTTGAATCTTTCCACTGCCACAACTGAATCCTGTTTCTCTCTCTTTTCGAGGCGGCGGGTTTTGGCTCAGGAGTGGCAGGCGGGCTGGGTCTGCCACCAGTCGAGCCTTTTGATTGGTCCAATTCATTCCACCAAAACCAGTCGTTCCCGTTTGGAGGTTTCTGTGAATGGGTTTAGAGCGGTGGTCCACACAGGGATATGTTGTTTCAGGTTTATTCCTTTAGAGGGGGCACATGAGATGGTTGATTTTTCCCGGTCGCTGCCACTCAAAAATCCTTTATTTTTGTTTTTTATTGTTTTCATTCAGATCCTCATAATTTCAGACCAAGTGCTGCTCCCTAGCGACCTTCTCTTTAAAGACTGTTTCCCTAGTCACACACACTGACACCAGGCCTGGCCAAAACAGGACTGAGACACATTTTCAACAGAGTTGGAAATTCACTAGTTTCTAAATGAAGTTCAACTCGCTAAGTAAGTTTTGAATACTTGAAAAGTGCGAGTGGTGCTTGATTTATTTGGATTTGTGAGGTCCTTTCACCTGTTGGGGATTAATCAAGCGCCACAAGTGTTTCAAATATTTGAAAGTACATTCAATTACACACTGGCCAGGTCTTATTAACATTTGCTATCACAGCCAGCCCAGCAGGTGCAGGGAGAGAGAACAGGGACCGATGGGGAGAGATCTCCCTGGAAGACGCCTCCCCATCAGACCCTTGTTCTCCTCTGTAATGCTGAGACAGCAATAACCAAGGCAGCTTTTGAATGTTCCAACATCACTCTCCCACCACACACATATACACACAGAGACACACACTATATGAATAACCACAAGTGTCGTATGAATAGAAAAACAAACTAAAACTGTAAATGACAAATAAGTACTGCAATCAATTTTGTCTCACTCTGTTCCTGTTGATGCACTGGTGTTAAAGAGTTAAAATAATCAGGTACCTTTATTACTTAGCTACTTTTCTTGAAAAAAAAATGGACTTTTTGTTACTTTTAGCCAGCAAGCTGAAGAGCATTACCTCAAAATTCTTATCTAGCCTTGAAGTTTACAGACATACCATGTAAATGTTTTTTTTCCTCTTTTTTTTTTGGTGTTTGTCGTTTTGTTTTGTTTTTTGAAAACATCATGTATGATGAATTGTAGCTATGATGCTTTTAATAAAAGTGAATCATGATATTCGCCTAGGAAACCAAACCTCAGCTTGCATTTCATTATTTGTTTCTCTCTACTTGGATTTTCCTGACTTGGAACATTTTAGATTCTCTTACAGTGCCCTAAATTGCTGCTAGTGTTCATCTTTAATATTATTTTACTAAACCATAAAAAAAGGTTGAACATCATGGTTAAGTTCTTTAGCTTAGTTACTACCTGGTTCTCCTCAATCTGCTTCCCTGGTAGAGGTTTTCAGACTTAGGTACGCCTCTACAGGGGCGTTTGGTTAAAGACATGGAGCAGAGAATAAATTCACTTGTTTAGGTTTGCAATTTACACTTTCCAAAATTATTATCTCTGTCCATAAATCTGCTCAAAAAAATCTTAAAATTCCAGTACTTGCTCTATCATCAGGTTTTTAAGATTTCTTAAGTATCAAGGTTATACACTACTAGTTGTTTGCTAATAGCTAATTGGGCATTTTTTTATATATTTTTATATATATTTCAATAAATACAACTAAGTATTAACTTAAAGACACAAAGCAGGTTGTAGTTAGTTAACCAACTGTTTGATTACATCGAAATGGGACCCAGTGTCACATTTTAAAAACCTGTACTAAGATTGCAATTTTTGGTTCTTCATGAAAATTAGTACCACAGCTTTTGATTATCATAATTTTCTCCATCAAGGGTTCATCTGTAAAAAGTCATAAAACTAAAAGATGCCCATTATGCCTCAGGGATCATGGTGGTGTCCCATGATCTTAAAATTGTTTAATCGATGTATCCTAACCTTAAATTAGTCAACAACTATTTGGTTATCAAAAAAATGTCCAGTAAATTGACAAATTAATCTATTAACAAAATCCGTTCTATCTGTCTCACCTATCGTCGGTGCCCCAGTTTGAAAAATTCAGTCAACCAGTGAGCCCAAATGCCATGGAAAAGCGTAGTCAACCAAAGCACCTGATAGTTTTTGATAATGATGGCTTTTAAATGAAGTCTACTTTTTGTTAAACTACCACAGTTTGCTTTAAGCCACTTATCTGTAATATCTGCTGCTCTTAACAAATCAGTCCATGTGAAAAAAAAAGAAAAACTGTTCTTTGACTCAGAGCACTATTTCTATTCAATGCAAGAGCAAAATGTGACTGTAAAACGAAGAGTTATGAAGTTAATTGTAGGCAACATAAGGAGTTGCTCTGACTGAAGGTGAGGACTTATGCTAACAGTCATACTCAGTCATTTGATATTCATATTTTTGAGGTGGTATTGTTTCTAATGGGCTCAGAGGTAAGAGATTATATGTTAAAAAAAAAACAATGTTGCATGACTGCTTTCAAGAGTCTTAAAGGCCTGTTGACACCCCCTAGAGGCTGAAATGATCATTTCGTATAACTTGACCAGTGAAAATAAACCCAGCTGGTTAGATATGGATATTGTGGTTAAATAACAATATGTGTCAGGAATGAAGAGGAAGACAGTAAGTGTGGCACCAGCATTTCAGGTCAAATGGAGGTGAAGTAAGAGAACAGGAAATGGCCGGTATCTGTGTGTGTCTCTGTGCCTGCACCACTTCAGCCGGCCGTCAGAAATGGCCTCTCTCCCACTGGAGCTGCTGACAAAACACAAGCTGACAGCTAGACCCCACTCTGTGTGTGTGCACGCGCGCGCACGTTTGTCTGTTTGTCTGTCTTGTCTATCTGTGTGAGGGAGACCGGAATTGACAATGTGTGAGATTTTGGCTGTTCTTTTCTTTTACCCCGAAAGTACCAGCTTCAAGCTAAACTCATACGTTTCATTTAAAGACACAGTGGCATGTACATAGTATTATGTGTTATGAATGTCTCTGCTCAGTATAAGTGCCTACAAGCAACTTTTTAGATGAACAGTCTACCAAAGAGCCGTCAGTTGTTTTGCAGTAGCAGATGCATTACATAAAGATATGCATTTACAGTTCAGTAAATACTTAAGGGAGCTGGAAGAAACAGAGCCAAACATGCCTGCCTCCTGTTTTATCACTGGTTGGTTATGTTTTTGAAGTTATTTTACTTGAATGTTCATAATACTTTGAGCTAAATGTTAGCTCAAATTTCTAATATACATAAAACCTTAAGGGCAGCTGAGGCTAATGTGAATGTCATCCGTTTTGCAGGTATTTGGTCATTAAGTAATGTGATGACAAATTTAATATTTGTCCTAATTGTGGCTCTAGAGGGAAAGTCAAGATAGCCAAAGTTGGCAGGATTTAACATTTGAAAACTATTAATGTGTGTAATAAAAATTCATTTTAAAATTGTTGAACTATGAACAAACAATGGATAGATTAGGAGACTGACATTGACATCCTTGGAGCCCAGCTGCAGGCATCACCAAAAGAACAAGGTCAGACTCTATATACAAGGATACAAGGAAGTTTATTTGTCATTATACAACAAGTTGTATAATAAAATTAAATTGTGGTTCCCTCTTGATTGATTAATTGATTGTTTAAAGAGATAAATTATTAAACATGGAGGAGTGCAGATGGTGCATTAAGCAGTCTCACAGCCTGAGGGAAGAAGCTGCTCTGT
>JAPZDZ010000004.1:1891212-1901948 GCA_029783805.1 Acanthurus tennentii | reverse complement strand
GCTCTGGCAGTGCTGTAAGCTTCCTTGTCACCTGACTTAAAAGCAGCTCTTTTGGCTCTAGATAGAGCTCTCACCTCACCATTCTTCCAGGCTTTCTCATTGGGGAATGATTTAACAGTCCTTATTTTTACCACATCATCAGCACATTTTTACCACATCATCAGCACATTTGCTGATGTATGATGTCAATGATGATGTGTATTACTCAAGATGTTTTTTGTTTTTTTTTATTTTATTTATATTTTTTCTCAGAGTTCAAGCCCTGGTTGATCTGTCACCCATTATCCAACCACCTGCCACTTGCTCCGAATATGATTTTAAATTATTGATAAATGAAAACATGACAGCAAGGCTCTAGCTTACAACAGTATTTCATTACTGAAATCTCTCCGTCTCACCTTTCATAAGTTTTAACTACATTTGCACCACTCTGTGATGTAAAACAGTACAAAACAACAATTTCTAATGGTTGTGTCTGTGATGAAACTTTATATTGTCATTTAGTGCAGAGAAGCTGTCTTTTTAGCTAGCACAGATATGTTTCTTTTTTGGCAAAATAAAAGATGTAGTTGAAAAAACTTCTGCAGCGAAAAACAGTCATTTGAGGGTCAAGGACATGTATCTTGGGTTTATAAAATTGTGTTTTGTCAAAAAATGTCTTTTTAGTTTGCTTGCAAGCTTGCTATTTGGTGAAGTAGCTTGTTTGAATACTAGTCTCCGGTACTTATTTTGTTTTCAAATAAGGTTGAGTTTAATGAATTATGAAACGCAGTGTTGTTTTTTCAAAATGTTGGCGCACATAAATATTACATCGTCATTAACTCTTTTATTTCTTTCTACAAATGTTAAATGCACAAAATCCAGCAGTGGACATTTGCTTTTACTGCCAGTCATCTCACAGCAGTGTGTACTGGATATGGCCAATTTAAAACATGTCTCACTTCACGGTATTATTTTAATGAACATTATTTTTGATGTGTAACAAGTTCAATGTAAACTACACTGAGGCGGCTGCCCGTCTGCTGAGCGATGCTATAATCTGTTTCCAGTCATCATATGTCTAAGTGTTAACATTCTAATGAGGTGTTCACACTCATACAGCACCTTTGAAAAGCGACTGGCAGACATGTGCTGAATGGAAGTCAGTAGAATGTCTGAATAGTAATACAAACACAAGTGTGTGTGAGCGAGGGTGTGTTTACTCTAGCAGACAGTAGAGAGAGGTGGAGTGTGTGTGTGACAGACGTCTGGCCTAATCGCCTTGCTGGAGGAAGTGGGACGTGAAATCCACCAGCCGCCCAAAACCACACACACACACACACACACACACACACACAAAGGCACACACTGAACCATCAGCCCAGCATGTAGTAATGTCTTCTACCCCTATTTCTTCTTCCAGGAATTTTGAAAACGTGTTTTTTTTCTTTTACCAGATTTCTGGTTGTGTTTTGAAGTTGCAAAAATAGAGAAATTACAAGAAATAAGTTAGAAATTGCAGATATAAGTTATAAAGAAAGAATGAATAATAGTCTAAGAAGGGTGTCATTATTTTTTCAAGTCTCTGGGATAGGACTGACAGGATGGAACACCATTTTTTCAATATAGTCACTTATTTGGTGTTTTGATAATTATGGTGGAGAGAGCTGTCAGTCCAAAATCTTGTATAGTGGTTCAACTGGGTTGAAACTTGGTGACTGTGAAGGCTGTTGCATATAATCCACATCATTTTCATACTTTTCATACTTCAGTAATCCCTCTTTCCCTATGGATGGGAGCATTGTCATTCAAAGAGATCAACCTCATCTAAAATGTTTTACCATAGGATAAAGATAATTATTCAAGTTTGTAATGATTTGCAATGACAGTTACCTCGAAAGGAACAAGAAGACCCTGGCCATGCTAGCAAAATGCCCCCCGCAGCATAACAAAGTCAGGAGATTTCCATGCTGCACTTGTCAAGCATTTTAGGCCAGTATGATTCTATTGGTGGATACCAAACCAATAACTCGCTCACTTATTAAGAACACAATGAAGGATGACTCATCTGACCTTATCACATCTCTGTAGACTGCTTTCTATTTGAACTCTCAGATGTGCATTCATCTTTGTAATGAGGGGTGAGTTCACTGCAGGGGTTATGGACTGTTCTTGTGGACACAGTCTGATCACGTCCTGCACCAACATTCTCAGTGACCTGAGGAGGAGTTGCTCATCTTTTTGTCTCCACATGCTTAAGTTGTTTTGGCCCATGAGGTTAAGGGGGTCATCTGTCATCAGAGGGTCGGTGGTTTGATCCCTGACTCCTCCAATCTATATGAAGAAGTATTCTTTGGCAAGATACTGAACCCCAGATTATTCCTGATGGTTTCGCCATGTGAGTGTTTGTTTTGCACTTTGTATGGAAGCCCTGCCATTAATGAGTGATTGGAAAAGAAATAATGCAGCCCAGTCATCATTAACATAGACCAAATCCATTTATTAAAAGCCCACTCTCCTCATTTTTTTTTTTTTTTTATGTTTATGTGCCCTAAATGCCAGACCTTTACTAAATGTCTTGACTTGTATCTGTGCTAAGTTTGTTTCCAGAGGGGTGTTTTCACACTCATAAAGAGGGATGGCTGCATTCCTCCCAAAAATCTGAGATTCAGATGTAACCTAGATACATCTAATTCAAAGACAATCATACAGAAAGTAACCTGAAACCTCCAGAGTGAACATGTCATAGGAAGTTAGAGTCAAGGTTAGCACAACCGCAAACACAGTCAGTCACTGCAGTTACAAGCTTACAAGCTAAACAAGAAAATATATAAAAGTTGCCAACTTCAATTAGTGTTCTGATGCATCTGCTGGCTGCTGATTTAGACATCGGTACATGTTTGAGCTTCAGCCTGAGTTTCAGACATAGTGCTTTTGCTTAAATTGATCAAATGTTTCCCCTTGATAACCATCTTGATGTACACTCCTCTCCCTCCGGTCAGCTTAATGCGAGCAGCAGCAGTCATTTGAGCCCTAGAGCTGTAATTGATATATCCAGAATTTTTCAGCAGGGAAAAAGTGTAGATATGCTTCCAGCAACTTCCAGCAACAGGGTTTTTCTTTCTTTCTTTCTTTCTTTCTTTCTTTCTTTCTTTCTTTCTTTCTTTCTTTCTTTCTTTCTAAAAAATTACGTTAAACAAGTCCTATTAGAGTGTTTTTACAGACTGTGAAGCTTGTTTGGAGGGACTTCAATGCTAAAGCATCTGGGTCATGAAATATATGCTGCTGACCACAATTTCTGTTCCTCCTTTAAAGACGTCATTTCCATTGATCTTAAAGCAGATGTCTCTTGGCTCAGTGTTTTAATCAGTCTCTATCAGCATTCATGTTCAAAATAAACAAACAAACCACAACCAGGCCATGATTATATACATTGTGACTGTAAATAGGTACAACCTTAATTTCAACCTAAATTTGATATATATCTGTAATATCTTATTTTAATCGGGTAAAACTGAATACAAACCAGGCACAAGTTGCTATAATAAAAGCCAGCTTACTTTGTAGTTATGACTGTGTTGCTGAATGAATCTATTTTCCAAATTTCTAATTTCTTAATTCTGAATTTCTTGAATTTCTAAACTGTTTAAAGGTAAACACACTTAAGCCATAAACAACATAGATGGTAATATCTAGGTTCAAGGTCGAAGGCAGCAACACAGGTCAGCATTCCAGCTGCAGTCTGAATGGATGAATAATTTTAGTAATAGAAGACAATTTTTTACAAATAATGCTTGTGTCTGTGTTGAGTTCGTATCAGTTTGTATTCTCTCAGTTTGCTTTTGTTTCTCCACTTTGATGATTTAATGAGCTAGTTGTTACCTACCTAATATCACAGACAACAAACAAGTGTCGATGAGCAGAAACAACTAAAACTCCTGCCTCCTGCCTCACAGTTAACCCTCTTTCATTTAGATCTATTCTCTTTTGGCCATGTTCATGCAAAATGCAAATCAGCTGGATGTGCTCAACATTATATATGTGCCACAGACCATGTAGCGACTGTGAGGAAGATTTGAATTTTTTTGTTTCACTATTCATTTATTTAAGGTTTTCTATTTATTTGTCATTTATCTGTATATGTACAGTATAAACTTTATTTTTAAATGTCATTTTATGTAAGAAATTTAAAGCTCTGGTTTTAGAAATGTTTTTTCAAATAAACTAAACCAGATGTACATCAAAGGCCACTGCATGTTAATGTGTACACAATACACTCCATAGGTTGTTTTATCAATTATCTCAATATACCAAGCAAAAAGCAGAACAACAGCGTTGGGACAAAGCCTGCCTTTGTTTCTGAAGGCTCTTCAGTCAGAAGCAGCTCTGCTGGCATCATATCTCTGTCTGAATCTATATCACAGCTCACTGTCTTGCCAGACTGTTGCTCTGCCAGCTAACTTGTAATGAATTTGCCCAGATTAGTGATTATCCTGCCTTTCAGTCACACACACAGTACATCATGTCGATGATAATCTAGATCTTCAAATCCAGATACCAAATCAAAAAAAACTTTATTAAAAGGACTGTCCACAGATCCCACCAAGTCTACAATTTACATTGAATTTCAGTCCACTAGGGATGAGGAAAACTGTTTTATAATATTAGCAGTGGCTCTAGAGGAGCTTTCCAAACAACAAAAAAATGTCCCTAAAGATGAAATGAGGATTATCTGGATCTGGGCCTCTGATTCAATATTTTTATAGAAATCTTTCATAAAAAACTAAAGGTATTTGGTTTGAAAGACATGGGCACTGTAGGGCAGGAGGGTCTAAAGATGGAGGCTATCATGTCACAGTATGGGAAATGTAGGAACCTGTCCTTTGCAACTTAATTGCCTTTATTGCTTTGATTTTGACTGTTCATTTTAATATTCTAATAATGTGTCTCTTGGGACTCCCCAAGAGTTAGTGCATCTTTTACCACATTCTTTAAATTTGTAGTAATGTTTGTAGAATTTGTGTGTCCAAGGCTGGATATGTTTATCACTTTGCACCATAGATCACAATCTTCTTCTCCTAGCCATGCCAAAGTGTCCTTTAGCAAGACACTGAACCCAAAGTTACTTACAATCTGCAGGCCAGTACCTTTCACAAAATGTCCACGAGACAAAAGAACCAACTTGACACAAAATGAGCATACAGACATGTAAGCTGCCAGAGAAAGATGCAAAACACAACAGAGAGGCTCAACTACAAAAAATATAAATTGATGACACACAAAAAACTGCAGGAGTGCAAAATGAAAAAAAAAAGATGTTTCACAACATGATGAACAAGGGCCACAAAACACAAAACTAATAACCTATCTAATTATATGTTATTTGTTCTGCTGACCTGAAGTGGCTAAAAATAAATACAAAATAATGAGTTTAAAGTAAGATTCATTTAATGTTTAAAACTCATCTGACCATTGTAGCTTGACCATAACTTCTATTAGCATGCCACTCAACAGCTTAATGCTGAAAACATATCAGGACACAAGATACCTTTATCATCAAAATAAGGGAAAAATGTCATGCTTGTTCTGAGTCTGAGTGTTAAGCAGATTTTTTTTTCAGGGATGTTAGACAGAATACAAAACAGTTATTCAGTGAAGACAGAGCCTTTAAAAGAGCAAGAAGAAAAAACCCACAAAAGGTGAACAAACACTGAAAACCTTTGATGTGTACTAAAATTAACATAAAACACAATAAAATTAAATATGATAAATTAGATTAGCTTCAACAATTGTGCACTGGGAGCTCTGTCGGGCTCTCTCTTCTCCTCACCCTTTCATCTTTGTTACTCTTCTGTGTGTTTGTGTGTGTGTGTGTGTGTGTGTGCATGCGCACACTCATATCTCCTGTCCAGATGAATCTCTCTCCACTCGGCTGGATGTGTCACTTCCTGCTCTCTGTGGTTGTCATGGAGAGGCCAGGGCTCCAGCGATAAAGAGCCATCTGCTGTCGGCATGACCACCTACAGCCTGGCCGCCGTCACAGCAACCGTGATTGATAGCCCCCAGAGGGTGACAGAGAGAAAGAGAGAGAGAGAGAGAGAGAAAGGAGGGAAAAAATGGTATGAAGGCTGTATGGAGAGAGAGGAGATGAAGAAGATAGAGGGGGTTTGAAGGATAGGAGGAGAATAAGCAAGGAGGAGGAGAAATGTAGAAAAAGAGAAAGGAACAGAGACAGATAGAGACAGGTCCAGATGTCCCCTTGTTTGCTCTGAGGTTTTGAGTCTCTCTCTCTCTGTCTCTCTCTCTGTCTCTCTCTCTCTCTCAGAGGGATCCAAGGGTTTCCAAGGGAGACAAATGGTAGAAACATGACATTGAGAGCAAGTGCATCAATTGCCTGTACACACACACACACACGTAATGGTCGTTCATTCAACCTCACTTCCTCCTCCCATTAAGGGGATGTTATATGTTTCTTCACCAATGAAAACTGGAGAGAATTTTTTCACTATCTCAGTGTGGTTACGTGCTAACATTTGCCAATAAGGACAAAACAGTTACACCGTAAAGGCTGATGGAAATGATATTTGTTTTGCAAGTATGATCATACATCATAGTGTTGGACTAGTTCAAGTTTTGAGAGAAAATAAGGGGATCATTAAAGTAAAAAAAAAGATCCTAACATTAATGTCCCAAATAACATATCTATCCATTCAAAGTGACTGAGATATTTTAGTTGGAAGGAAAAATTGAAATGTAAAATCTATTAGTAGCGTTCAGTCTTAGTTTGTATTACATATGCAAGTGGCTGCTGAAGTTGTTTCTAAACATGCTTTTATTTCTAAAGAGCAGCTAACAACTGTCTGATTAAGCCAGCAAATTACGGTAAATGAAAATATATTTACATCTGAAACACGATTACTACTCCACCGCTTTTATTAGAAAATCAGCCTTTGCTAGACTTAAGAATTTAAGGAATCAGGAATTTGATCTTGTTCAGGTGAATAACAAAAAACACAGACAAAAGTAAAGAAAGGTTTAAAGTAGGTATTCCTATTTAGTGTCAAGTATAAACTGAAAAATTAACAAAAATATGAAAAACGATTCTTAAATTTCTACATTATGTAATAAAAATTATAGATTTGTACAGTTTGTGCAGGAATATGCACTATATCAATTTTGTAAGTTTTCCCCAGAGCATGTGCGAAAGTTCCCACCATGCAGTATAGGAATATAATGGATTACTATTGTGTGTGCAAGTAAAAGAGGTGATCCAATGATTCAAAGAAAAGGTACACATTCATTCAGACAGTGGAAACCTAACTATAATGTGATATGTAGTGACAGTTGTTTGTTTGTCTTGGTGGGTGCGTTGGGGGGGTCTTTGGCCTTTTTTTCCCTTGTCAGGAAATGAACTGTTTGTGGCGTGAGGTTTTGGTCCTAATGGACTGCAGGGGAGCATCTCAAAAGATTTGTGTGAGGTTTACCTGCTGGAGGGTACAGCTCCTGGAGGGATGGCAGATTTCCACCAAACACCTTCTTGGTGGAGCTAATGCAATGCTGCAAACTGCCCTTGTCCTTGGCAGTGGCATCTGTGCACCAGAAGGTGATGAAGGAGGTGAGGATGGACCCGGTGATGGCATTGTAGAAGTGTACCTTTGGCAGGTTGGACTGCCAGTTTCAAGCTGTCGCAGGAAGATCAGCCTCTGCTGGACTTTCTTGGTTATGGAGTTAATGTCCATAACCCACTTAAAGACTTAGATGAAGATGGTAGCCAGATAGGGGACATGCTCCATTTTATGAATTTTGTGGCCTGGTTCCCACTGAACTGAGGAACCCCAGTGACAGAACAAACTGTTAAACCAGTCAGCAATAGAAACAGCTTAGTCTGGGAGCCCGGAAACATCCAGCTGTTGCATTATGGGAATTTTATTGTGAAGACCTTCAGCTCCATGAGGTGACTCGTAACAATTTCAGCAGTATTATCTCATAATTCATTTCAGATTAAAGCTTCATGCCATTGCAATCTCACTCTGTCACAATAGAATATGTTATATATGTGTAACTGTTTCTACGTGTAAATCTCGAAGAGATTAATTTGATTAATTTCTCATTTATTTCAGAGGCCAATCTCAATTCATCCCATTCAGTTCATCTCCACATCTAAATCAATAGAGATATGAATCAGCCCCATGTGGTCTGCAGGGGAAAAATCCATTTATATGGCAGGAGATATGAGATCCTCACTGGGCCTGTGTGTGTGTATGTGTGTGTGTGTGTGTGTGTGTATGTGTGTGTGTGTGTGTGTGTGTGTGAATGAGACCAGTGAAATACGACCCAGGGTGTCTGGGGTCCATCCATTTCCAGCAGCAGCTGCTAATGGCACTGTGTCAGCCTATCATATCACTTAATGACTCTGAAGTCATCACTTACCTCATCCTGACATCAGGTATCGATTGGCTGACTGAGAGAGGGATGATGGATTGTTGTGTGGCCAGACAGACAGAATGATGGACAGACGGATGGACAGCTGAAGACTGAACAAATCTCACTAATATATGTTCTTTACATATGGCTCCTTCAGTGGTCTTTACATTTAATCATTGGCATCAAAGATAAAAAAAAATATATTAAATTTAACCTCAAATGTGTGTTCACCTTCCATCCATCATGACTGCATCATGTTCACTGCAGAGGAGTGGCAGATTCAAGATTACACTGTTGAGTTGACTTGTCTGTGGATTTATTAAGGCACTCCAGTGATTTAGCATTGCACTCCTTTAAACACTGTCAGACTGATGATGTACGAGTAAAACTAGAGATGATCTCCTTAATTACAATACATACAATTTTCTTCTTTTTTAACACCTACACCGTCCGCATTTCAACTCAATCACCAACAGAGATTTGGATGTGTAAGGTTAATATTGACTAGCGTGTCTCATTTATGCATTCTCATTACCTACAACCTTTAAACTCACTTTGTATAAAATTGGTGGAGTTCCCCTTTAAAAGATCTTGATTAGATGCTTTGCTTGCAATTTGTCCCAGTGGCCAACTGAAGAACTGCAACAAAAAGTCCCTTGCACCCAAAGGGCATTTTCCCTGCAGGCAACTACTGTAAAAGAGGCACCTGTAACTGACCTCTAACTGCTAACAAGATATGACACAGTATAACTGTACCATGTTCAGTCAAAGGTTCAGAGACTGTTCCATTTGCAAATGCAAATAACTTTTGTGAGTAAATATTTCAAGTAATCTACCCACATTTTTGTGACCATTAGCACATGCACATTTGCAGTTTTCTGAGTCCCCAGCAGAAGCAGCAGTGTGCTATAGTCTTTGAGGATCTCCATCTACAAGCCCAGGATTACAAAAACTTCAAGTCAAGGATCCCAACCACTCATGAGAGTCGTGTTTACAACTGTGACGCAGAGACCAAACAGCAATGTGAGAAAGTCTGCTATCTACAAGACTAAAGAAGACACATCATATGAGGAGTTCAACCAGGAGCATACTTGCATTTCTCTTGACATTCATGAGGTTGTGCATCATGAATTCCTCTCCAAAGGTCAGACTGTTAATGCTGAACACCACTGTGACATTCTGAGGACATTCTGCACAAACAACCTGAACCGTTGTGCAGTGGCAATTGGGTTTTCCACCATGAAAATGGGCTTACAGCTGGACATGCTTACAGAATGAGACTTGCAGGGAGCATTTCAAACCTGGCAGAAGCCCTTGAAACCGTGTATGTCTTTGCACAGAGGGGCTACTTTGAAGGGGAATGGTAGCTGGATTAAAGTTAGGTACATTTCTACTTTTCTAAGACACAGGGCCCTATCGTACACTTTGCGCCAGGCGCCAGTGGCGCATTGGGCGGGGAAAGTTAAAAATTAATTCAGGGGAGGTTCCAGGTCAACCTTTGCGGCCTTGTTCCAGGAGCAGCAGCGGCATCCTGCTCTTCCCTGCCCAATGCGCCACTGGCACACAGCCTGCAGTCCAATCAGCTGTGTAGAATCATCTCATCAATTCAAAGGTGTTCCATGGGTGTTTCTCTGGCAAAAAGATGAATGTACCAATGGGAGAATCCGCTCTCATTCCCTTTAAAGAATGGTGCGCCACTGGCGCATTGCGTATTGGTATCGTACTCCCAGCGCACATGGCTGAACTACAAGGATTTATTTATTTATTTATTTATTTATTTATTTAATTATTTATTTATTTATTTATTCATTCGTTCATTCGTTCATTTATTCAGCTGAACAGGGACAGCGATCAATGAATGTATTGTGTCAGGCAGCTCTCAGCTGATTCCCCCTTAAGTCAAATCGTTTATAAAGCAAACATTTACATATTGCAGGCACGCACGCATGCACACACGCACACACGCACACACCTAAAAATTAAATTCCTTTTGTGAGTAGAATACACCTGGTTATTAATGGTTGAGGGACTGTTTTTCTTTCAGCCGCTTGTTGATATTGAATTTATACGCAGAAAGGCGATTCAGCGGTGAGTAGACATAACTCTTGGCTCAGGGTTCATGTTATAGATAATTATTATTTAATCTTTGTTTTCTGATCAAATAAATACGCTGACGAGAACAAGGAAGTTTGCTCCCACTGTCAGCGACCGATCTGTTAAAGATGATCCAACAGTTACGATCCTGTCCCGTCCATTGAGATTAATTTGGCATTATGAATACAACCATTCCTAATTTGAAATTTAAGGTGTGTGTGGGGGGCTCACATAAATGA
>JAPZDZ010000004.1:1796909-1882378 GCA_029783805.1 Acanthurus tennentii | reverse complement strand
CTCTGCTTGGTCTAAAAAAGTAATTGTTACTGACTACCACATTTTTTTTCTTGATTTCTTTTAGTGTTTCTTAAAGCGACAACGTTGCCATTTGAAATGACTTTAGTTTTGTGTCATGTCTGTGATCTGCCTTTTTTCTACAAAATTAAACAACTGAATGAACATCCTCCAAGACTGGTGATTCCATAATTTTTGCCAGGGGTTGTACCATCTTCCCGAGGAACACAAAAGAGGTGGTGACCATTATGTGTAAAAGTTGCACTACCGGATGTTGGAGAGGTGAAGCGTTGCAGACGGAGGAAAGATGTTCTGAAAGTTTTTGGATCCTGGCTTCTTAAAGCGATGGAGGGGCGAGCCAGAAAAATCTGCACAAACAAAATTGTGGCATAATGACATAATGATAGCTACAGGGTAAAAATTAAAAATTAAAAATAATGTAAATAAAAGTAAATCATATTATTATAAGTATTACTGCTATAATTTGTAAGGTTTAATTTCAATCCAACCAAGATCAGATTACATAATCATCAATGAGCCTTTTTGTTTATAATGAACAGTCAAAAAAAACATCATTAAACTTATCACTTAAAAAACTGAGAGAAGGGTGATATCCGTTTGAAACGTGGACTCCTACTTACTTGATCAAAGGCTTTCTTTGTGTGTGAGTCCAATGTAGTGACTGAGTTTGAATATGAGTTCTGATCATTTGATAAACATTTTTGGAAAACACATGTTTTAATCATAAAGGAATGTTGTAGCATTTAGGCTCAATTTAACTACATTTGATTTAAAGAGTTACTGCTGATTTTCAGCCAGCTTTGTATGATTACAGTGTGGGTAGGATGTGTAAATTAATAATGTTAAACTTTCCTCCTTGTAGCCCAAAAATCATTGTCTGGCTCTAGAGCTGTTTTTCTGACTGGCTGTACCTCCACATAGTTTCATGCCTCCCCTCATAAAAGTAATAATAACAATAAAACATACTGAGAGAATCACAGTTCTCAATTCAGATCAAATTGTAAAATGAGGCAGAATTAATAAAATATGAACTAAGATTCTGCATCTGTGTTGCCTGTTTCTGGCCTCTAAATGTTTTCAGAGACACACTCGTACTGCATAGCAGTGATAGAAGACTGTTTGTTAACAGCAGGCGGGCAGGTGGTCATATTATTTCTTGTTTTGAAACCAGTGAGCTAAAACCAAGCACCACCAAACAACGTTGCAGCATGTCAGCTAACAACAGAAGAGTTAACTGGTCTGGTTCAGTGCAGTGCATGTTTTTTTCCTGTTTTCTTTGCTGGTGCGGCACCAGTGTTTTTCTCCTGCGTACACAGCTCAGTTTTATGAACAGACCAAAAGGGGGAAAACTTCTTCAAGGCTTATTATGGATCTGTGAATATCTGATCTGGCTGTAGGTGATGTAAATTGCTGGCTTGACAATTTAACAAAAACTATCACATACAACAGCATACAAAACATTTTAAAGAGCTCTATTGGAGAATGAAAATATCCTCTTACCTTTAGTTAGAAGTTGGTCATCCAGTCCTTCTCTGGGCAAAGCCACAGTTTGATGTTTGGACAGTGTCACTCTCATCACCTTACCATACACCTTTTGACCATTTAAGTGGCTCATGGCTACATGTGAATAAAATCAGAAAGTTTGTGCAAGCAATAAGTCTTAAGGCCTGACAACACTACCACAATTACCATGACACTGAAGCATTCATTCTGTAATGCACCTCAATAATGCTGCCTTTGCATGGTAATCAGTTTGGACCACACTTCCAAATGCCCCCAGTTACAGGGAAAATTTACATCTTTCTTTACTTTTATTGTTTAAAAATATATACATTTGATAAATATCCAGCCAGTCAGCCAAACTAAAGGACATAAAAAATCTCTTTTTATTGTGATATAGGCCTGCACGATTCAGGAAAAAATATGAATCTCGATTTTTTAGCTTTAAATTGAAATCATGATTTTCTGCCACAATTTTTTTTTTTATCTGGGCTTTCAGCAACAACCATTTTGCATTGATTTGTTCACTGAGTACGGAAGCCCTAAGCAGAAGTGGTTTATTTATTTTTTTTACAGGCCGTTTTCTTGTTATAATTCGTTATCACGAGAAAACAAACTTTGTTTTCCCGTTTTAATGAGATAATAACTCGTTATCACTAGAAAACGAACTTTGTTTTCTCGTTTAACAACATCATAACTCGTTAAAAGGAGAAAACGGCTTGTAAAAAAAAACAAACAAAAAAAAAACAATTCCGCTTAGGGCTTCCGTAACTGAGTTTTCCTTGTGATTAATGTTATTTCAGCAACGCCGCAGTCCCTCCTCAGAAATTTTCAACTCGACTATTTGTTTCTGCGTGCAGTGGATCACGTGACCAAAAGGCGCTTTGTCATAGGATAAGGGAGAAGCCTTGGAGCACTTGTTTACAACTCTGACACATGCCGCTGGCTCTTGGAAAAAAAAAATCGACGTAATTTACAAATGAAATCGCATGTAGGGGTGAATCGACATCGAGGTTCTACAACAATTAAACGTGCAGGCCTATTGTGATATATTAAGTTGTCACGTTTTGATTCATCTTTTTTTTGCAGTCCAATACTAGTGACTAATATTGTAAGTATGAAAACTTACCCAGCTGAGCCTGGTTGCCATCAGACAGTTGTATAAGAGCGCTGTCCTTCTTGTTGTAGAGGATCTTCACCCTCTGGACATCACCATAGACTCCTGAAGGCAGGGAAGAGCCAGAGAGGCAGACCAAGAGAGAGCAAGAGAGAGTAGGGTGGAGTAAAAGATAAGGAGGGCAGAACAGACAGAGCAGGAGAGATGGAGCCGACGAAGATACAAGGAGAAGAGGTGTGAAGGATGGAAGGAATAAAGTTAGTGCTAGAAAGACAAATGAAAGAAAAAAGATGGCTTCTTCCCAATTGGCTTCCATTAGAAACTCAATCAAACTGCATTACCGAGAGGTTTAATGTAATGACTGTCAACCAGTGAGATACAACCCACTCCTCAGCTGAGCTTTATCACTAAAATTTACGTCATCCAGTTTGGTGTCTGACTAAGCGATGAATGTTTTGACTAAACTGTGTGTGTATGATTCAGAAATCCAGCTTGGTAATATATAAAAGTAAAACCATAAAGTTTCACAGCAGAAAAAAACATTTTACAAAAGCTTTTGAAAGACATGAACTGAGCTAAGGCAGAAATGTGCAGTAGATACAGAAAGAAAAATATTTAAATTCATTTTTGAGCCTTTTATATAGATTTTCTGTTGATCTAGACTCTTTGATAGGTCTGTGGATATCATAGGAATCTGAAACTGGTCCAATAAATGAAGGTGCAAACATGTAAATATTGCTGGGCTGGTTGACAGTCTAATGTGACCCTGAGAGGCGGGTAATCCCAACTGCAAAGTTGTAGAATAAAATGAGAGGTGAACTATGACTGCACTTGATCAATACAAAATCTAGAGAAAGAGGCAAAAAGCAAGGAAGAGATGCAGAGGTTTTAGAGCTAGAATGAGTCTTAGTAAGTACACTGGACTGTCATGATCAACTTAATCATTAATGCGGTGAGAACATACACACTATAATCATCCATGTGTTCCTGGTAGATTTAGAGCTCTAGTGATGTTCTGAACTGTTAACATACAGGCATTTTTGTAGGACAAATATTAGCAATACATAGCAATATGTACGTAAATATATTTAAAAATGCATCAATCAAGTCTGCATGCAACACTTGAATGTGAATATCTGCTAATATGGTCACTTATACTAACACCAGAGCTTTTTCTTGATATTCGTTTTTGTTGTGCCCAGCGTTGTATTATCAACTACAGGCTCTGTGCACGAGTGTAGTGACAGTCACCCACATATCAGCAAACTAGTTTCCAGTTTATTTCCATCTCGGTCCAGCCTGAGTTATCACAAACAACAAAAAAGAGTGCGGCATGGAAAAAGAAGAAATGTATGTGATTCTTTTAAGCTACAAAGGGGTGCAGGTGGCTCTAATGAACACTGTTGTGTACCACTTAGCTTTGCTTCCAGTCAATAAAATAGTAGTCTGAGTTTCCACTGCTTCCCTAAAAACACCAGCCTTCACAAAGTTAAAAGGACGGGGGTTCTTGGTAAAAAGACATTCAAAGGTATGAAGCCAACATTTCAAAGGAATCAGTACTGCTAAGGGCAAATGAGTACTAGCACCAAGCCCTGTCCCATTATTATCAGAGTGGGATAACTATGTTAACAAAGAAGACGTGTCGACTTCGACCATCAAGTCAAGCAGGATCTTGAACACTGCGAACAACCCGTCCTGATGGTCCTGGACCATGACTATGAAGCCAACCGTGCTGACTGGGAGCAATATGAAGATATGTTGAAAGAATTCGAGGCACTGAGGCAACAGCATTTTTCTTGTGTGTTTGAGTTAAATTCCTGATAATAATTCCTGTAAAAAACCTTATTCTATTGCTTGTTGTAGTTAATATTTATTTTTTGATGGCTTTTTAATTAAATGCTTGAGGCCTGGCTGAGATGGGAAACTGGAAATTAGTAAGCCAATGTGAATTCAAACTGAAAGTTCATCACTATACTTGCACACAGAGCCTATCAAGGCAGATTTCTATACATGAACTACATCAGTGTTGTCATCCAATACCAATACTGGGTTGGACTGGTCCCAGCTCTAGAAATAATCAGCCCAAACCTGTTATATACAGTTGACACACAGATTAATGTGTAGCTTGAGTGCAATATTTTTGTCTGTATTAAACTGTCCTAAAATAGAGTTTAAGTTTGTCCTTTTGTTACTCATTAAATGAAATCAAATGCTTCCTATGTGGCTCTTTGCTAAAACAAGAAAGAGTAAAATGAGACATAAGGTTTGATAAGAGGTTATCAATTTCTCTGAAAGAGGTTTTGCTTGCTGTAATCATTCCCCCTGTTCATGCTTCCCATGAAAAGATTCCTTGCTAACTTGTCAAAATCAGACTGCTAAATGCTCATATTAGCTGTGGCAAATTTCTTTACAGAAAACAAGGACTGTGGTCCCCCATCACTTACACTGACATCACTTTAGAAATACATCTTTTACCAACCAGTATGAACAGTAGGAAGTTTACTGCAAGCAACACTTGTTCAGGAGTCTTGTTCATTATGTTCACCTATATAAACTTTAGAAACCCAAAGAAAACTTTGAACCTATCATTAAATGGGATGAAATTTTGCCAGTAATTAGCCTATTTTTTCTATTTTTCTACTTTTCTGTTATAGGAAAAGCCATGTCCACAGTACAAGCTACAATTAGTTGCTAACAGCTGTAAGAAATACCAGTGTGATGAAATTTTGACTGAAAGCCCAATGTACAAAACTGCCAATCAGGGATAAAAGACAACACATGGCTGATGTTGGTGTCTCTGTTCTCATCAGTTAAGAATAAAGCTGACCAAACAGACAATCTCTCAGACTCACTATTCTTTCAAAGTAGAGACAGAGGATTTTAAGTCTGTTGTGTACAATATAATAGAAGGAGGCTTGAAGAAACAGAAAGATATAGAGGAATAGCGTGTCCACGACATCACTGAAGAAAGTGAACAAAACTGGATTAACAGAGAGAGTTTTACAGATAGAATAGTAGAGGTTGAACATACCGAAGAGGGTAAAGAGACTTTGAGGCGTGACCATCTTTAGAGAGAGAGACCGCAGAGCAGAGGACAGGAATAGGAGGAGCAGAGGAGGAGGAAGAGGAGAGACGAAGGTAGAGATCAGACCGCCCAGCGTAGGACGAGGGGGGAGGTGGTGGTTTCCATGATGAGGCGGGGTTGAGAACAGATGGAAGGCATGGGTGGGGTTGGGATTGGGCAGGGGGTCAAAAAGGCAAACCCAAAGCCGGGTACACCGAGTTAAGAAAAGTGAAGAAAGGAAAAGGAGGTGGAAGAAGTTTGGGGTAAATGTGCATGGGAGGAGGGAAGGGTTTTAAGAAAATCGTACAGCATTGAAGGATGTATGGCCAGATGGAGAGAAAATAAATGTGTGAAGGAAGGAGCAGAGGAGGGAAGAAAGGAGACGGGGAAGGGAGAAAGGAGGAGAGGAGGACAAAAACCAAAGCAGAGGTCAGTAAACAGAGCATCAGTGGAACATCAACGGAGTCTGAATGATTGCTGGATTGATTCCAAACGCACACACACACACAGTCACAGTCACACACCCACATTCCCTGCTGGATGCATTTATCAGTGAGGAAAGGATGGTGGGGAGGTAGATTATAATAAATTTAGGTTGGAAATATGAATAAAGCATGAAACAAATAAGTGAATGACAGAGTGAGTGGCAGGAGATATCAAACCAAAAGGAGGCAGACTCAAGAAGCAGATGGCCAACTAGTTACTGGAGGTCACAGGTACTAAAATGATCAAGGTCTATGACTTTGCAGTTTAGACTGATATAGTGGAAAAAATGTATATAAACTATGCTACTTCAATTTGAAAATTTTAAATGCAAAAACATACTTGCATTCTTTTATTATTAATAGTAATAATACTGAAACAGAAGTGAATTTAACATATTTCTTTGACACATCAGATCTGTGTCATCTGCTATGAAGCAATTCCTGTTGAATGGGACTCTGAGCATACTGTGCTCATGACGTGCTCATTTACACAACAGCTTAATCAAACTTGAAAATAGTAGAAATATGGACTTCCCAAATCTTCATTTAGGTATCTGTTAAACAGTTACCATGTAGGTGGACAGTCTACTTGGTGATTCACCACCTGTGTAAAATGGGAATTTCCACTTCATTTCCACTCAAAGAGGTCAGAGGGATGAGTTTCAGCTGGCGGTAAAGGACATGGTGTACTATAAACCATCATCACTGGTAGATATTTAACCAGTATTGAAGTTTTTCAGGTGGGTCTTGCACTTAATGTACTACTTTAGCCAACTGAAATTAATCAGTAATACATTTTAGTCTCAAAATATGATGCTATGGCTATGCCACCTGGAAACAGGGCAAGTGAAAATGTGTGAAATCTGACAACAGATTTCTGTCAATTTGATGACACAGTTGACAAAAGATGAACAAGGTACTGAATATCAATCCTCAGGATTCAACAATCACAACACAAAAAATGGCCACACCACACTTAACATCTGCCTAGCTACTCGAATGTATTGAGCTACTACTGTGTGCAGGAGCTGCTGCTGTCAGGTTTATCAGTCATCAACAGCCAGGATACAGCTGTTGTACCAATACATTACCAGAAGGGAGCACACATGTAAAAACCACCACTCCACTATGGAGTGACAAAGACAGACAGAGAGAAAAGGTCACTGATAGATAGATGAAATACATAAAAACAGACAGCAGGAACTGTAGGTATAGAGATACAGATGAAAGAGTTGGTGCACATCTACAATTGGAGAATAAACTGAAAATTGAAAGAAGAAACAGACATGTAAGATAAAAGTATAGAAGTATGTAGGTACTCAGACAAGAGAAAACCACAAGGTTTCAAAAACACAACATAACTTTTAATATCTGAAATAGAGACACAAAGAAGCTTAAAAATTAAAGACAAGTTTAGGAAGTGACAGTCCACAGAGAACAAGAGTCTATAGAATCTTAACACACACACACATACAGACACACACATAATAAGCAGACATTCACAGGGCTGCTATTTGTTTACACAAAAGTAAAGTCAAAATATTGTTAAAATTTGTTGAAAACATTTACAATAAATTACTTTAAGTTCAGGTTGATAGAATTATGAATGGCAATGACAGTTTTCTGAGAAAAGCAAAATAAATTGACCCTTGGGTAATTTTTAGTTCTTACCAAGTTTCAGAGAGGGGTGACTTATTCCAAAATATTATTTTTAGTGTGAATTTTCTAGAAAGTTAATGAAAGTTTCCTTGCTAAAAAAAGGAGGCTTTAAAAGTAAGTCGTCAGTATACATGTATTAATATCCCTATCACACCAATATTTGATATATTTACAAGCTTTTAAAAGCTTTAGAACCTTATTGGTTAGGATAATTATTCTTTAGAACTTTAAAACCCACAGTCACCCTATGACTTTAATTTATCGTTAATATACTACATTGTCTACATCTAGTTGGAAGAAACATGATAAATGCTGTCAAGTTGGCTAAGCACACACAGAACCACACACCCACACATTAATTCAAACTGCTATCAACTCAAGACAATTATTTAGCAGTTCAATGTACAATTAGTGTATTATATGGGCAATGTACCTCTTCATTTAGGTTGGACGCCAGCAGGACGCCTGACACCCCGGACCCAGACAGAGCAACGCGACCAGCTGCTGCTGCTGCTGCTGCTGCAGCACTCAGTGGGCTAATGGCTCCTGTTAAGAAAGGACAAAACAATGAACAGGTCAGAATAAACAAGTTTGAGAGAAGCAGATTAACCCCAGAATGCTACAGCATAAAAACAAGCATTGAAATCAGTATGAGTTAAAAAAAAAGATAAAAGAAAAATCAGTTATGGTGTGGTAATGAAAATGACCTATGCTTTAAAACAGAAGCCATTCTTAAGACCTCACTAGTTGGAGCATGGTGTTTGCAAGCAGGGTTTAACAACTCAGTCCCCCACAAATAACTCCTATCTACCCAACTATGTGCTCAGGGTACTTTAGGCACTCTCCCATGTTATTAAGTGACATACACTGTATAACTATATTAACTTGAAAATGAGAAAAATTCTGGTGGAATTAAAAACCCACTCTTAAGTGAAAACGCGATTAATACATGTGCTTGCTTTTGAGAACAAATTGCAATTATGGCACATTAAAAATACAAATTATGATTGTATTGTGTTATTGTATTTTGAAACAGTTTAACTTATGCAAATACACTGTGTTTCTAATAGATATATTGTAGCAGTCTAGGAGTCTAAAAATGTGCATAAATTGAGGGGAATGGAAACGGTTACCAAGCCATGCATAAACAATTAAACTTACAATACAATTACAAATATTTCAGCAAAAATCTAATTTCGATTTATACCATTTAAAGTCTGTAAAAAATAACACCAGCAATGGTGTTTAATCGCAGCAATTTCACAATTATTGCTTCAATACACTTGAACTAGCTGTACTTCTTGTACCAATACACATTGAAAGGAAACCCATTCTCCCTGAACAAAGGCCTGTTTCCACTAAAATATAGAAGTTGTTTAAGTTGTAACTAGCTGTGGAAACTCAGTTTAAACTGAAGTACAACTAAAACAGGCTTTTAAAAAAAACTATAACTGTCAATAGTTGCTTTTTCAGCCAATATTAAGAATTCTCTAAATTCTTAGCCAGAAAAGAGAAAGAAAATTAACATCTTCACACAAATATCTCATTATAAATAATTCAGGCTAAATACTTTGGCTCGAGTTGTAAAATATACAATAAATGTGACAAAGAAAACTTTCCAAGGCACTGTGCCTATCCACTTTGCCCAAACGATTAAACTGATTAAATCTAGTCAATCCTAGGGCCAGTATTAGCCTCATCTACTGAGCTGCAAGCACAACCAACCAGTCACGCCATTCAAAAGAAACTTATTTTCCAGCCTTTGCACATTCAGACAACCAATGCAGGATATAAGACAGGAAAGCAGCAGGACACAAAACAGCAGAGAAACAGAGTAATGGAAAAAACAGAAGTAAAAAAAAACAGGTACCTCCACCCTGCGAGAGGGAGAGAGAAGATGAGTAACCTCCTCCACTAGAGTAGGACGCTAGCGCTCCAGATGGGGTACCTACAAGACAATGACAGCTAAATTTATACCACGAGACAAACATCTAACCTCAAACGAGAGAGTACAGTTATCACAAGACACAGAACCCGCCTCAATCAGTCAGGTCAGTCAAATATTTGAACTGTAACAGTACAATATCATAGTGAGCCCATAATGTCAATACATCAAATATTAATCTAAAACTACAAATACTGTAAATAAACGGGCCTTATTAACCAGCATTATACCTTTAAATTTCATTTTATACATACTACATTCTGAGATGGTTCCATTGTATTCAATACATATAGCCACATCTTTAACTGCCTCTGGGACAGGGTGCAGTGTGGGCACTCTGTAAGGGGGTTTTGCAAGTGCTTTGACCAATGCTAACACCTGGTCAGTTGGTCAATTAGTTGGTCTATAACTGGAATGACTTTAATACAGAAAAAAGTGCCATAGTAACACTATTAGTAGTGGTAGTAGAATTATTTATTTAATTAGCAATTAGTTTGTAAAATTTAAAGTCAAGAATGTGCAGATTTGTTTTCCTATTGACCAACTGATTGTCTGAAGAAAGGGAGAATTTAAGGCAACCAAATTTCTCTCTGGTTGATAAAAGCCCTTTGAAGGACAGATACTTTCTTCATATCACTGGTATGGCTTTGCTGAAAATATTAAGACTAGATTACAAAGAGAGACTGGAGTATAATTTAACATAGGCAGTGGAATTTTTAGATTTTTTTTTTAGGGTGATGGACATGCTCATTTACTGTATAACAGAGTTTCCGAAAAAAAAAGAACCAAGGTTTTGTCTTCTGCTTAAGAAAGTAATGCAAGACTGTCTAGTTTCACTGAGAAGAAGACCACATAACTTTTTCTCAATGCTGATCCTGGACCAGAAATGACTTCACTGAAATACAGTGTGCGATTCATAAAAGCCGGCAAATACTGCCTGTTCTTCCTCTTTATTATAATAATACTAAATCAAGATTTATTATAGGTCAGTCAGTGATTAAAAGATGGAAACCATTTAGTTTTATCTTAGCACATTTACAAAACACATAAGTTATAAAAACCAGTGTAATATAATCATTCCAAAAAAGGCCTGAGGTTTGTTAAATATTCACTGAACTTACAATATTGAAAGCTTTTTCAGTCCAACTCAGTCCATTATCACAACCAAACTAATGAGCATCAGCAGTCTTGAAACATCAAAACACATCAACCTGAGCTGATGCAAAATCACTTCAAATGACACTAATTCCTCTAGGAGGTACTGAATCTCAAAAGAGGTCATGTCTTATCTATAACTTCAAACTGGCTCATGGACTGTATTTCTTTCTCCTCCACTGAACAATTTAAAATTATTAGTAAATGAAAAATCAGTGTAGCTCATATCACTTTACGAGAAGGTTATGTAAACTAACATTTTCTGTGTTTCACTGCTGTACTACACTGTCAACATGTTGCTTGACACTGAACAAAAACAGGAATAATATTACTACTGTGTAAAACAGGCACGAATTGTATGTCAAAATGCAAACTAGGAGAAATCTACCCTACAAAAAAACACTTATTCTATTCCTTTATCAAATAAATTTCATCCTGGTTACTGTGTGCTTTTATATAAATAAATATAAATAAATGAATATAAATATATACACTAAAAACATTTTTACAGGTCCCAGTATTACCAAGCTGACTACTATCCAACTACTGACTAAGCTGACCTTCCATAGCTTTTGAGATCAGACGATTTACAATGACAGCTTATCTAACAAACTAGTCACATGATGATGTTGATGTCGATGATGCAGGTGTGCCACCATCAACTTAGCTGCAGCTGCTCTTTGGGACTTGGCTTTCTAGTGATCATACATGGTGCACTCTTCAGCTTTTAGACAGATTTTGTGTTTGACCGGGTGTTTTATTCAGGTTAGATATGTTGCCCTGGCAAGCTTTTTATCTTACAAAATCTTTTTCTCTTTATACCCTAAAGATGTTCTTTTAGGTACTGAAATTTATCAGCAATTGATTTAACATTAATCAGCAATCTGTAGTGCTTATGTAACTCAGTCAGTACCCTTTGGAATACTGAGTTTGGCACCGTCCCTGCATGTGTGACCTCTGAACTCTGAAGCATAGTGACGCAAGATGTTACACATAAGTTAAAGGTTAACACAAGATGTTATGCTGTTCTTTGATAGTAAGACTGAGTTTTACATGCATTTCACTAATGTGCTATCACATAACTTCTCCCACCACAGTAATCAGATCTCATTCTCTACTACCGACAATGGGATGATATGAAATAGAAATGAAGCCCAAACCTCAGTCGAATGGTTAGATGTAAGCTGATTGAGGGGGAAGCTTCTGGAGTTATTGACCTGTGTGGCCTTCAGATGAAGTCTCAGTAGTCTGGGTTGGTGTTATTACTGCTAGTTGCTGTTATTTCTCATTGCAATTCCATGTGTCATGTTGGCTAGCCAGAGGAGACAAATAATTTACTTGAGTGTGGTGTGAGATTTTTAAAACAATTGATGCTGGGATAAGTGCCACATACATACTTAACACTACACAGTAATTTTACTATTGTACATCAAACTAATTTGATTTCCAAGACCAAAATGCCTCTATGGAAGCTAAAGTGGCACTGTGTCATGGGTCTTCAAACCCTTGTGCATCATGGGCTGTTTGTAAATTGAAAACCTGTATCTGCTTGTTTCTCAACAATGCTGCTTCAACAATGATGTCCACTGTCTGTAGTGTTGGTGCACTCACCCTCCCTGTTCACCCTCCCGGTTGGGATGGCATTTGATACGCTGACGCTTTCATAAAAAGGCACAGAGGTGAAGTGGACAAAATGGGAATATTTTGGTCAGAATGACGCTAAGCCACAGAGGTTTGCATTTCCAAGGAGAACATTCTTTGGCTTCACATTTAAGGCCTAAGATTAATGCCTAAGATGAGTCCATGACTGAGGTTTGACTGAGCAGCACAACCACAAAAAAAAAAACTGAGAGGGAGGTCTTCGATTCAGTGCATACATGGGACCACAGATGTGACAATAAAGTATTATGATTGAAGATAGTGTGGATAGATTAGATGGAGGTGTATTTACCCAATAAAGAGTGATCCTTGTTGGCTGATTCTCCATCTCCCGTAGGAAGGTCTGGTCTGGTGTAATCTCGACTCTTGTCATTGTTGTATTTGACATTGAGGTTGACCAGTTTACTGAAGTCTATCCGCAGAGTACAGCATGAATTATAGATGTTCTGTCCATCCAAAGACTGGAATGGAAGTGAAAGAAGGAGAAAGACTCATAATAGTGTTTTCTCATTTAACAATAGACATAAAATCTGTATCTGAGAAAAAAATAGGAGATACTAAGGTTTTAACACTAATCCTAAATTTTTTAATCATTTGATGGTTTAAATTGGTTAAAAGGGGTGCTGCAGCCCTTCTTAAATAGTCACTGAAAGTGACTTCCTCTTAAGCACTACTTAATAAATTTCTCCTTTAAAAAGAACAACACATTGTTATTTCTTTAAATTGTCTATTTTTAATTCAAAGAATCTATCAGTAAACAGTTAATATGGAAAAAATTGACTGTGTGTGCCTAGCAGCTCACTACTTGTACAAAAAAATAACTTCTTGGGCCCTTTGTTACATTCTGTTTTAGAGAGCATCCCAATTTTTTTGTAATCATGGTTAAACCTTGTTTTACAAATATTGATATTTAGGAGTTTAAAAAATTCTGCTCAGTATGGATCAGCTGATAGTATAGTAAAAATCTTCTCTTTTATGTTTTAGATGAACTAACAATCTTTATATAGATTCATAGATTATTTCTTTACATGCATGCATGTAAATATACATACATACAAATTGATATAATACAGATGTAACTGATATATTACAGTTAAGGATTGTCCAGGCCATTATATTAGTTTACCTTTAATGCTAAGAATCTTAAGATGACTGATAGGTGAGATGTGAACTGTCTAATTTGAATGTTGGGCACTGAAAGACAAAATGAAAAAGATTGACTCTCTAAGATGAAATCTAAATTTGTGAATAATCATCCAACAAAGACAGAAGTTTTTGTACTGTAAATACTGGACAAGAGCAACATCAAAACCTGCTGTGCACACTAAAGAAAATACAATTCAGTTTCTTGGCTTTGATTTTCAACAAGAGATTTTAACTTAAAAAAGACAACACTCAAATATTAACCTCCCACTTAACCTCTATATGAACTCCTTAAAAGTAACCAAATAGCCTCATTGAAGTTGCGATAATAAAAAACCTGTACACCTGTTGCTTGTTTTACATCCATAATCTACACAAGTGTAGGATCCTACCAGTTTAGCTTGCTGAGCATTGACAGGATCGCTGAACTGTAGAAGAGCCTGAAACTGGTTGTTCTTGGTAAAGGTGATGATCTTCATCACAGTTCCAAACTTACTGAAGATCTGAAAAAATCAGAGAATAAGAAGAAACATGCGCCAGCTTGATCTGAATAACCAATCCTAACTTTCAAGTTTAAAAGGCATACATAATTATCACAATTACAGGTAAACCAAAATGGGATTTTCAAAGGTCTTGATCAAAATTTATGTGTGTGTCTGTGATTACTGATGCAATGCTGATATTTCTACAGAGAGGCCATTTTTTGGTTTATAGATGCTGTTTTTCATCCCAACAAAGTCCAAGCATTAAAAAAACAAGCTTGACTATGGGACTGTGTTTAAGGTACTAATTGGTGTATTTGATCAATGTGTTTGGGTTTCTACCTGTTGTAGAACATCCAGGGTTACAGGATAAAACATGTTATCAATGATAATTCGCAGGACAGGGCTGGGGGGTGGAGCTAAGTCCAAAACTCCAGGATCAGAGGATGGAGAACTTCCATCCTGAACTGCTGACACTGCCTGCAGCACTGCCTGGGCCCTCTGAGTGAAAAAGAAAAAGAGCACAACATTGAATATATTATGGAGCATAAAGTCCAACTTCATTCTAGGCCTAATTTTGCTGAAGGATGATTTCTGGTGTACAAAGACATCTATGCATATACCTGGTTCAAAGCAGAGTCTGTTTTCAGTTCTTTGTGGTTCGAGTACTGGATGAAGACAGGAGTGTTTCTGACCTAAATAAAATAAGGTCCAGTTAACACATAATTAATTATATTTATATAATTATAATCATATAATTATATGACAAAATTATTATATTACATGGACAGTGATGTATTTCAGACCTGTGGTGTGACAGCTGTGTAGTAGTTCACCATAGTAATGGCTGCTTCCTCTGTACCCAACTCCAGAAATGCCTGCAACAACCAGTAACTAGCAAAATTACAAATCTCTAGGAAAAAGACTGTCCTCCCTTGTTTAGAAAAGAAGAATCTGATTTCATCAAATGTAAATGTGATTACAGATCTGTGCATTTGTTTTCATTTTCATCTCAAATTATAGGCCATGATCATGCTGAGTTTTGTTTGTTTTACCTGATTTTTCCCCTTTAGCATCAGTATATTTGTGACCTTTCCAAAGGGCAGCCCAAGAGCAATGACTTCGGTCTCTGACACTTCATTAGGAAGTTTCCTGATGTGGAGAACTCTGGATGGAGGGGATTCATCCAGACGCTGTTTTTTACTATCACTGCCGTTTGCTGGACATAGACACACACACAGAGAAATAATAAAAAGAGATAAAGTTGCATATGACACCACAACTCTAGATTAAAGCTGATGCGATAAACATTTTTAAAACAGAACCAGTCAGAGCAAATATCAATGTTAACAATAACCTGAAAGACAACAAAGTTTTATTAGCTTCTTCAGTTTAAAGGTTCTGCCATTATGCATGCTGGATTTATGAACTATTTGGGATGATAGAATATACTGAATGAGACATCTAAATGGAAAACATTTAACTATGATAACATGCTTTATCTGCACAAACAAAACAAGTCAGTTTGCTAGTAACTTACTAAAATAAAGGTGTGGCACTCCACATTACTGACATTGTGTTACCTTTTTGTCAGCTACCTTAGATGTCCACATCTATTTCTATTTCTATTAAAAAACCTTGCCGACAGTTTGGTCTTCAGTCATACTTTCACTGATGTCCCTAGGTGCTTGGTTTTTAATCGCCGAATGACTTCATTTAACTTCTAATCTGTGTCATGGCTTAGGATGTACACAGGTATTCAGGCACAGTAGTCGTTTAAACTCTTTTTGAAGAGTCAAATTGTGTTTTTATCATATTCAGGATGTGCTGTTTAACATCATTTAACATAAACCTGATGCATTAAGATCTGTTTCTACATGATTCTAATTTATCCAATGTTTCTGATCATCTGTGCAGGAAAGTTTTTGACTGTCAGACAACTTCTGTTCTTTCTAGACCAGCTGGGTTTCAGGAACCAATATCAACTTTCACTTCACTGCCAATTAAATTTTAGTTAAGATTAAACTTACCGGTCATAGAGTTGGGGCTGCTTCCATACATGTTGAGCTCATCTGAGCCTCTCTGGAAAACAAGAGAAAAAAAGGAAAATAATGAAACTTTTATGTCATTCCCAATATCAGAAAAATTCTGAATATATGACTATTTTAAGCTGTTATTTTTATCATATTATTTTATTTTATCACAATACTTACAAATACAAATAAATGTTTGGCATTACATTGTATACTCTGTCTGTCTTACTGAACAGCAGTGCAGTACAATCACCTGATATCCCTTTATTGCCCCCCCCCCCCCAACATATAGCAGCAAACAAAGGATAAAACTACAACTTTTTACTGTTTAGGTAGAAATAATAAAAAGGTGAGATTTCTTGCCTTCACACCAACTGCAACATCACTGCCAATGGAGACAATAAAGGAAATTAAAAAAAGGAAAAAGAAGAGAAAAAATGTTATTCAACACTCTCATGTAAAAGTAATTACTCAGTTCCAAGAGACAGAGGGACTGAAGCTATTAAAAGTTAAACGTGAATCTGGTTTAAAATGTGGTATACTACTTTAAGTGTGCAAATAACATGTTGAAGAAATATCATGCAGAATTAAGGTTTAAATGTTAAAGTTTTGTATTCTGAGTCCAAGTCTAAGCAGAGAGGATTATTAAAGGCATTAAACAGTTTCACAGGTCTATTACAATTCAGAAATTATTTATTATAACTATGTATTCTAAATTATTTCAGCACACCAATATTTGAATCATTACTTCGTCAGAGCATTAAAGACAACAGACACCACTGACGTGGCTAACCTACTCTAAGTATATCTTAAAATAATTAAATAGGACAACTAACGTTGTAACGTTACATGTTATTACCTCCTATCATATTGGGAGTAACTAACAGTATTATACCGTTACTAGCTGAGCACCGTCGCGCCCAGCATCCACCAGCTTTAGACAAAGGATCCTTACGAACTGACAGCTGAACTTACCAAAACGTTAACGGCATTGACATGGTCCATTACCACCACACAGGGACAACAGCTCATGGCACTAATTATATTTGCCAAAAATAGTTTCTTTTACCATACAGAAATTCAGCAACACATTTATTCTTACCAGTTGCTAGTACATTAGTCTAGCTAACGTGCCTTTTTAATTTCATCACAAAATAGGGTTATATATATATATATGTTCCTAAACTGGATAATGACACGTATGTTATTCTCGACTCATGACTTATCATGAGCGTACGTTCATCTACAAGCAAGACAGCAGTGAACTGAAGTATTTGTGACTTTGGGACTGAAACTTGGTCTTGTTAGCTATCCAACGTCATGCTGTTAGCAATTTACAGTAACGTAACGTTATCAACGTTCGCAATTGAGCTAACAGTTAGCATATCTTTAACTAGGCACGGAGAGCGGGCTATACTATTTATTTCACATGCAAAGCTGTGAAAAGTGCACCCAGACGAAGTAGCTGTAATATAAGAGAGATTACCCGTCCATTGCAGCTCTTTGTCCTCTCCTGTCTGTTGATATTACAGCACACTTCGATGCGTAGTATGAGCAAGATGGGCGTTCTTCTTCCTCTTCTTCTTCTTGTGTTGTAATGGCTATAAACCACTAACAGTGTTCTTACGCGCTTTGCCGCCATCTTCTGCTTTGGAGGACAGCCCAGAGAGTGACAATTGTGAAATAGACAACGATTGCCATTTGGTAAATTGTGTAAATAGCATAGTAAAAAAAAAGAGTAGGTAAAAAAAAAATCTTACATAAGTCTCGTGAGGATGTGTTTGATCTTCAGTTCGAAAGTCCCACCATACAATTAACAAAAACATCTTTACGTTGCAGTTGCACAATTTTATATGGGCAAGTAGGATTTCTTCTCTCTTGAAACCGTCCTCTTTCTACATGCAACCTTGCTCAGTGAAAACTTTACCAATACATCTATTAACTATGTTATTACCCATGTTTGTACTGCCTAGCCTTACAAATTAGTATCATCTATGCAAATGTCATCTAGTTTTTTAATAACAAAACCCTCAGAATTCCCAGATGTACACACTTATATAGGCCCTAGTGAATTTGTCTTCTTTGCAACTTTAAGTACAAAGAACTGCACAAGAGTAAGAATATGTTTAGTACTGTGCAAAGTAATTTGCATTTCTAAATTTGATTCGCAAATACAAAATCAGAAAGAGGCTAATCACAGATGAGTAGCTGTGAGATTAAAATGAGCAGTGGGGCTTGATATTGATATCCTTATATTGATATCTTAAAAAAAAGGAACACAATGTCAAATAACCAGAATCTGCCGAACAACCTTGAAAAATATTCAAGCAGATAAGCATTTGCATTTGGCTTCACCATTTAAAACTGAACTGAAAAACTCATATCTTTACTACAATATTTTTTCTGTGTTTGTATTTGACAATATGTGGAATAGTTGAACAGATTTACGCATTTCTTACAGGTATAGGGCATGATCATATTTCCAGTTCAAGTGACAAGTACATGAGTTAGCATAACTGCTAACAAAAACAGGAGTTTGGTGGTGTAGACACCTTGCAAGGGAAATAGACCCTTTTTATGTAAATAGAAATTTAGAGAGAGAGTTTTTGAGGAAAAAAAAGATCTAATCATTTAATTATCTAATCATATCTGCAAATCTTCACTTATCAAATGAAAACAACTTAAATAATAATGGTTTTGTTTCTCCCATGTCCATCCCCGTTTTACAGAAACATCTTGAATCCTTTTCTTGCAACACTAAACCTGTTTTTTCTGACCAAGCCAAAAAAACATCTCATGACCTCAGCTGGTACAAAACACAGCTGGGGGCCAAGAGGACAAAATCACATATGTCCTGTCTTAGCCTCTCTGTATTGGTCACCTGTCTGTGTTACACCCTGAAAAGGGGAGGTATTAATAATGACACTCAGACACGAAGCTCCCTCTCTGGCAGCAGGACCGAGAATATGTATTGTCTTCAAAACTGTTTACAAAGTTACAAAAATTCTTTAGGTGCAACATCTTACAATAATTGTATCCATTTCCTTTTCATGTTTGCAATGATTACAAACTTTCTAATCTTATTTCTTCTTCTTCTAGGTTTCTCCTACAGGTAAGTAAACAACATACATAATAACATTTCTCTTTTTTTCAACAGGAAAAAAACATGTTAAGTACAGGTAAGTAATTATAAAATTAGAATATAATCCAATAAACGACATTGTTCAAACTCCCGTCCTGCAAATAAAGATAATAATAAAATTTAAAAAATATATATTCTTTACAACACCTGTAGCAGTGTCTCTTCTATGTGCACAGTACACACCTGAACAATGAGCACACTATCTTCAAAACACACAAACATAATAAAACGTATCCACACACTAATATCAGCAAGCCTAAAGCTCTAAAAGTGTGTCTCATTAAGTCAAACACAACTAAACAGCGAACAATATGTGTTTCAGCGGTGCTAATTGCGTGTCTTCCGTTGCTAGCCACCACAGAAACGGAAATTAGCTGCCTGCTGGCAGTATTGCAATTAACAGTAATATAATGTTTTTACCACACTCAAACTTAAGTCAGGATGCTAAGAGAACATCAACAAAACATGTCAGCAAACATATTTGAGTTCTGGAGGATTAACACTCATTTTTTTACCTGAAACGGGAGATATTAATAATGACACTCAGACACGAAGCTCCCTCTCTGGCGGCAGGACCGAGAATGAGGCATAGTAGCGAGAGCTCCCCCTTCCGGAACTTGCATACATGAATAATCAATCACAGATTTTTAATCTCAAAGGATCAACATGTCAATCATGGATCTACTCCTATCAGGTAGGTATGTCTAAAACCTTACAGGCATGACTAATCAACCACCGATTTCTCATTTCAAAGGATCAACCAGTTATCATGAATTAATTCACTACATGTAGGTATATTTACACCTTTGTAAATGTTTTCAAAATCCATATGAACTGTTTCTAACCATTTTAAGCCCTCTCGCAGGATTTTTACACTTTTAACCATTTCCACTTCTTTTTCCACATGACTTTGTTTTTTTTTAAAGACATTTTTACATTTATAGCCATGAACTATTATTAATGATTTTTTTTCTGTGTCACTGTCTGTTTTAATGACATTTTAAATAACAGTTTTAAATGCTTAATGAGCTAACTTACTCACAGAATTGACAATCAAAAAATGAAAAAAATTCAATCTACCACATCCGCATTGGAACTGATTTTAGGATTTGACTGATCACATTTAAAGCACTAAGCTTTCTGAGTAGCTCCCAGTCATTTGGCTGAAATGCTGCTCCTCTATGAGCCAGGGCGCAACTGCAGATCCTCAGTTATGGATCAGCTGCTTACTCCTGAGACTGGGCACACAACTACAGATGACTGACATTTTGCAGCTAAGACCTCTCAGCACTGGAACTACCTGTCTAGAGGCTTGCAGAATCTGCAATATCTTTTCGATAATTCTTCAAAAGCATCTCTATGAAAGCCTTTTATTAATTCTAGCACACATCTTGTTCATTTTATATGAAAGCCCTGAGACGCAAGATGAAAAAAAATCTGCAGTGATCCACTTTCCAAATTCAAAGTCTGATCTGAATGGTTTCCTCTCTTCTTCTCTCCATCACAATCAGTGCTGAGTCTTATTTAGTGGAAGTGGAAATACCCTCATTTAAAATACATCAAAACTACAAAATTAGCATTGAAATTTCCCACTTGTACTTGTCATCCATGAGTCTTGTTAAAGATTTTTTAGTAAGCAGTGATCTTATAGAATTTATCTGCATAACTTATGCAATAAGAGCAAACATTAAACATTTATATGTATATTTATATATTGTATATATCTAATAATTATATTAACTTATATGTATTTAATTCTTCTAATATCAATAAAATTAGACACAAATTAACTCAGACATATTAATCGATTGATTACATTTTTTTATATTTAAGTAAAGTTATATTTATTTAAAATTGTTTACCATCTCATTAAACACAACATGTCCACAGAGGAAGAACAACAAAGATGAATCCACAATTGCTGACATAATTTGAATCTGAATTATGATTAAATTATTGACAAATTTATTTTCATAGTATTATTGTGAACCATGACTTCCAGATGTTAGATGCCTCCTTTTAAGTCTTGTTATTGGTCTGCATATTTTTTGATTTACAACCACAATTCCCCTTAACAGATTAATATGTTGGATGTTATTTTTCTATTTCTTTTGAACTGTTTACATCATTCACATACCTTCCACTAATGGGGGCACAATGTTTACAACAGTATTACAACAGTTTACAAATGTTTCGAGGTTTGTCTTTTTCTTTAGCACACAGGATTAATGGGCAAACCCCTTTTGGGTTCATAGGGTGTTGTCCTGGTAACCATCTTGATGCAGTCTATGATTGGACAGACGCTGAGGCACAGGGTACAGCCCGTACAGCTATCTGTTACAACAGGCAGGTGGGTCTCTGGGTCAAACTTAATTGCCTGGAAGTACAGGAAGCAAAGCTTGTCACAGGACTGAAGAAACGGAAGATGAAACCACTAACACAAGAAAGAGACCACTGTCTTGACATGACCAGCACGCTGACAGACATACAAACCTGGTATCCAGAGTCATTGCAGGTCATGTAACATTTCCCGCAGTTGATACACATCTCTTCATCTATCAGAGCCTGGACCTGTAAACACAGAGGAAGGTCAGAAATGAAATCATCTGTGGATGAACAGCAGTTTAATTATTCTTTGTCTCTCTAAAACATACAGAAGCACAAAGACACAAAGAGGCTTGTAGTTCTTTTCTTGGTACCACAGCAGCTGCCACCTCATGACATCTCTGTGGAGGTCAACAGTTACTCTGCTAATTTATGTTTTGAGTTTATATAAGACAGGAAACAGTTTCTGGTAGAGGCTGCTTTTGCTCTGTTGACTATGGATGATGATGACATTAACACCTCACACATTTTATTTAATTATCATGAGAAGAAAGTTGGGTTACAGAAAGAGAATGTGAGGATGTGATTCTTCACAACATTTTTGGTCTTCTGTTCATGTCAGAGCCAACAGACTAAGTTCAAATGTAAAAAAATAATGGAACATAAAATGACTACAATATATGAGAAACACATTAAGTAGACTTACCTGCTCCATGTTGTTAAGTTCCTGGTACGCTCCAATGTAGCGCAGCGCTCTGGCGATCACATCCTACAAACAAATAATCACCACACAAACACACACTCAATATATACAAACTTTTCTTCTAGAACAAAATCATAATATTTCCATATGAAATGTATATGTGTGTGAGTGTGTGTGTGAACCTTGACAGCAGGAACAGTTTTTTTTGGTGTGTTGACTCCGTTGCTGTTGATTTCAATCTCGTCAATTTTACTCGAGTCTCTGAGCTTTTTCTTGTACTCTGCGATGGCTTCATTCCTCTGCTCGAGGTATGGACCAAAGCTAGGGAGGCTCTATGTACACACACACACACACACACACACACACACACAAACAAACACACACACACACAATAGACATACCAGTGGTTGGTAATATTCAGAGTTAATCAAATTAATTTCTAACATAGAGCTCACATTCATGTCTTCGGGCTTAAATATGATCCAAGTTCCTCTGACCTCTGACCTGAGGGCTGTAAAACAGTGTGTAATCACATGCTGTGGCAGGTCCTACTGGACAGAGGTTTTAAAGCAAAACAATAATTTATAAATATTTTCCTTTTACAATGTCCTGATGTCTGCTTTGATAGGGTTGTAGGGCTACACAGTTGTTTGGCCTCTAAGATTTAGATCATTAAAAAAATATATTATTATTTGGCCATATTGCTCTACTAATTTGGTCAACAAGTTTTTTAAATTGAAGCAAAAAAAGCACTGAGAAGGCAAACAATTTTTTAAGCTCGCTAGAAAACAATAAACATTTTGTTAAGGACTACAGGGTGGGTCAAAATTAACAGTTTCCTCTTCTTTTTTACACTCACAAGGTCCTGTCATGTAACATTAATTTGATTTGGTTAATTATTGAGTATCAACATACAGATTAAACTATTTTAAACAGGGCTGTGCTAAAGTCTGATTAGAAAAAATATTAGATTAATTTAATCTTTGTTGGTGCAACTCATTCTCAGCATTTTTTTCTCTATCTCTTTTATAAATTTAAAACGTGTATTAAAAAGAGAAAAAAAATAAAGTAGTTGATAGATGGAGAAGAAGCAACTCAAAAACTCTTGAAGCCTCTTAGATAACTGTTTTATAAGAGGCTTCTTCAAGACCAAACAGCCAATGCAGTTGCCTTTTGTCTACCTTTCCAACACATTAGCGGTCACTATAAATTATCACATCATGAGTGTTGGTACCTTTCCAACCAGGTCTTCCAGTCTGGGAACTGGTTTTCCCTTCTGATGCCTCTCTGTTGGAGGAGACTGACCGTCCCAGTCCTTCAGCTCCAGGCTCTTCAGGTACAACAAGGCCTTCAGACCTTAATTCATAGTCAGCATAATGGCGTTATCATAGTTTGAATCAGAGGTTAATGCAGAAGGTTGTGTATAAATAACTCTTCAGATCTGGAGAAAAATATAAGGTTACTTTCACCTCACATACCCACACAGTAATCCTCAATCACTGTGAAGTCCTGGTTCTGTACTGCACTGCACACCTGCAGGGATTCATACACACAAATGCGCATCAATAAAAACATAATACACACTGAAGAATGTAGGATTTTATTTGACTTCAAATCATTTCAAGGTAAAATTAGTTTATCAATCATCATGTTCTCTTTTATTTACCAAAATGATCAATTAAATGCGTAGATTATTTTTCCAAAGCCACTGAAATGTCTTGTTAAATATGTATGGGGGCACTGTATGTGGCAACCGCGGTAGCTTGTATTAATACAAACGGTGAAACACTTTGTTGTGTAGAATTTCTTTCTTAGAAAAATCCTTGTAACATTTTATTGAACCGTCTATGACTTCTAGTGTAATTTAAGGTGTAATTTGTAATTTCCAAATTACAAATTAAAGACTGATGCTAACTAGGATTGAAGTGTAGGTGCAGTGGAAGAAGGTAGTTTGGACTTTTAGAGAAGAGAAGAAATAGTAAATGATACTGTGAGTATTTTGTAAGTACTAGGTCCCTACATCATCCAGTACCTCTGAGGTAAATATGGTAGTGTGCATCTTCCTGTTAGTATGTAATATGCAAGGTGCAATAAAACCAAATCTTTTGGAACTTTTTTTGTGACAGTTCTGACAGTCATTTTTTTACATGTGTTCCTTTAGCAGGCATGCTACATCCACCTCAAGGAGTTTATTTTGCATAGGTCTTCAACGTTATGGCTTGATTGAAAATAAGGACACCTAATACACAGTACCGTTAGGATTGCAAGCTGTATTATAACAGTATAACATTGCCTGAACTATTGTGAAAGTCCAGAGGAATTAACGTAAGTGTTGGCAAATTACACTTTAAATCACAGGCTGTATTACAAAGTCTTATCACAATCTTTATTACTGTTAAGCGACTCTCAGCACTTACAAAAGCGCCACGAAAATCCTATCAGTTATTATTACAATTAAAACCATGATGCTGAACATATCCACTACAGGATTGATTGATTGAGGCTTTATTCTCGCACCCAAAAGGAGAGTACGAACCTCTCTGGATAGTTAAAATGAGTTTTCTTGCTAATTCACTATCATTCCAAAAGGCAGAGACATTTAAGTCAAACTTGATTTAATAAGTCCAACATTTTAACAGTGGCCGTCTGGTACCTTTTTTTAAAAAAAAGTACATGAGGAAACCATTAGATCAGTCTCACAGTAATGTCATCACCTGTAACACTGAGGCCCCGGCATGGAGAAACTGTAGTCCAGTCTCTGCTGAGTCGATGCCTCCGGTAGCCAGGATTGGGAAACCAGGAATTGCTCTGGCGATGGCCGATACTGCTCGGAGAGCAATGGGTCTGATGGCATTTCCTGCACACATTATGTGTATTACTAAGTGCTTTTAGGAAGAACCTTAGTAACAGTAAGTACATCATTGTGTCGCTTTCATTTATACAGGCTTTCATAGACCTCGTAAAGGATAATACTGCTGTCTTTTCATGTTATATGCAAGTCCTGCACCTCCAGTTGCGCCAGACCTCTTACTGTATCAATCAGAACACTGACATGATAGGTAAACATCAAAGTTACTGCCTTATATTTGGGTCAAAGTTATGTTATCATTACTTGGTAACGCATAAACTGTCCCTTCGTAGTGCATCTCAGCCCCAGTCATTGTTTGGGTAAGTGTGTGTAAATCTGTATACAGTGTGAGAGTTAATATATGTCTGTTAATATATGTGTAACTACCAACAAGATGCTCTGTGGTTCTGGATGGAGCATTCCAACTTTAAAAGAAAATACATCAAAATGCACAGTGCATCATCTGCATTGTCTCACTTCCAGCTTCCAGACTGCAAATTTAACAATAACAGATAACAGAAAAGTTGCATTATGCACTGGAGGAAAAATATCACCCCTTTGGGTGTTTGCCAGGCTAAGAAGCTTTAATGAAAGATAGTATGAAGGTGCAATATTGGAAGTGTAGGTTTTTGAAGCACAACCTACATTATTTCACTTTATTTTTCTTCTGTAGCTGCACTTGTAACCATCAGTTACAAGTGCTTGTATCTATGTGTTTTTATGTTTGTGTGTATCCTTATTACCAGACACCCCTCCATATGTGGTGCGTTTGCCCCTTCCAACACTCGGCCAGGGGGCACCATCAGCCTTCAGTCCCATCATACCAGAGACTGTGTTGGTTGCTGTTACTCCATCTGCTCCACCTTTGAATCAGCATGAATTAAAATAATCTGTACATTGCAATTAAACAAAATGTATTAAAACATAAACAAAGCAGTTATGGAGGAAAGACATGCAGTGCAGTGTTAAAGTAAAACAAACAAAGTAAAGAAATCATTCATTCTGACTGCAATCATCATTATCAATAACTCTTAAGGGTTAGACCCAGGTTTCTTAGCTTCATGTGTGTTGTTCTGTACTGCGTTGTTATGTCTCTTTTGTCTTTTTTATATCTTTTATGGATTTTTAATGTGTTTTTTTATTGTGTGAGCACGTCAAAGACAAATTTCCACTGCTCTGCAATGGACAATAAAGTTCTTTCTCATTCTGATTCTGATTCTGAAGTATGTTACCTTCATGAGCAGCCTTGGCAATGTCAACGATATTGGTAACGTTTGGTGTCAGTTTGGCAAAGAATGGAATAGAAATGGCTTCACGCACCCAGCGACAGATGTTACGCACCAACACTGGGTCCTTATAACACATAAAATAAAATTAAATTAAATTAAATTTATACGTCAATAAAACAAACAAACAAACAAAACAGCATATCAAATTGTTTACGTCCGTGTTGATTCTCATTCATCCAGGTTATGGTTATCTTGAAGATTCAAAAACAAGGCAACTTGACTGTGTTTAGTTTTTGGGAAGACGTTTCACTTCTCATCCAAGAAGCTTCTTCAGTTCCAAAAGGCTGGTGAAGGAGGCAGATACTTATCTTACCGGAGAGAAAGACAACGAGGTTGTCTTTCTCTCCGGTAAGATAAGCTTGACAACCTTGTTGTCTTTCTCCTCTGTAAGATAAGTATCTGCTTCCTTCACCAGCCTTTTGGAACTGAAGAAGCTTCTTGGATGAGAAGTGAAACTTCTTCCCAAAATCTCAACACAGTCCAGTTGCCTTGTTTTTGAATCTTTAAGATCAAATTGCTTATTTTGTCAGAGCACACTAACTGCTAAGTAATTCATGTTATGGCACAAATTGTCAATGTTTGTATGCAGTATTTTTACTACATTAAATGTATACTGTATGCTTATGACAAGCAAATCTATGTGCATCTACATAGATCAGAATCATGTTGGTGTGTATATGTGTGTGAATGCGTACCTGTCCACAGGCCAGGCCCATGCCTCTCTCTCCCATCCCATGAGGACAGGACAGGTTCAACTCCAATGCATCTGCTCCTGATTCCTAAACAAATCAGTTTTTCTAATTAACCATAAACCACAAACCACTAAGTGATAACTCATTAAAATAATCATTATATTGCAGTTATAGTGATTACATTCTGTGAGTGCTGAAGATTTTGTTACTGGCAGGTGATTTTTCTTACCTCTGCCATCTTGGCTAGTTCAGTCCAGTCCTCCCTGTTGTAACTACACATGATACTGGAGATCACCACCTAGCAGAGAGACAGGGAAGGGTTAATTTTCAAATGTCCAAAAGAAATGTAAAACACTATCAGACCATTTGTTGGTCCATTATTTCATCCATCATGCATGGTTTTTCAGACACAATGACTTTAACAAAGCACCTCACTGTGCTGTTAGATCACACAGTGCAAACAGGCTTCATTAACACAGTTACACAGGATGTCTGACAGACTGTATACATGTAGCATCTTGTTAACTGACAACTTTCTGCCTGTTTTCAGTAAAGTAGAACCAAAACCTTTTTTAATAAAGAAACTTACATTTTTTGGGAAATCCTTCTTTAACTCAGTGACGGATTTGCACCAGTAGGCTGCTGTCTTCTCACTGATGAGCTCAATGTTGAGGAAGGAGCCTTGACCAGGCCCATACACGTTACCTGAGGTGGTGCCACGCACAATACGAGGAGACACATTGGTCACCAAGTCCTGCAGACACAGATTTATAGGCCAATTTAATGAACTGAATGTGATGGCTGTGACCTTTTCCCTCAGCTGGGTGATCTCTTTTTCCTATGGTCAGCTCATAGGAATGGTTCAATGTGATGCTTTTCCATTAGTGCAATTAGCTCTATCAAATTTATCTGTAGGACTCATCAAAAGGTATATTTAGCTTAAGCTAAAACTGATTTATTGTATCATTTACTGTTTTTGAGAACAATGAGTACAGACAATTGATTGGAAAAAACATCAATTACTCATGCTCTCAGTCATGATTCTTAAGTGAAAATATTTAGGTTTCTTGTAACATTATAACATATTTTAACATCTCATTTGACATGTCGCTGATGAAACAATTACTGGGCAAAATTCACAGCCCTATATTATTTAGCTTATTTAATTAACATAACACCTATACTTCTGCACTCTTATTCGCAACTCAGTGCATTTGCTAGGCAGCTTACATTGTTTGTGTGTCTTTGTGTGTGTGTACTGTACCTTATCCAGTCCAAATGTCTTAGTCAGAGCAAAGCCCCATCCCTGCTCAAAAGCTCTTCTGATCATAGCTGTGCTGGTGGTGGGAGGAGCAGATGCCAGGCCGAACGGGTTGGGAAACTTTATTCCACAAAGCTCAATGCTGATGTCTACCTGATCTATAGCACTGTAGAACAAAGGCAGCTTTGGGACAGGGTCCACTGTCTGTCTATGCAGGGACTGCATTGGGAAGGTAGAAGGAATAAATATTTTATTTATATCACTAAGATATTAATCATTCTGTTAAATAAATCATAATATATTCTTATTCTGACACTGACAAATTTCAAAATTCAAAGTTTGCATGTAAACATTCACCAGCACATCACAATAATAACTGTGAGGTATATGCACAAAGTATCCTACAGGCCAGCATGTTCATTAAGTCATTTATTAGGAGGGGGGATGCAGGTTTTTCAAGTTAGGATTTTTTAATAATGACTGGTAAAATTTCAGCCGAGATGACACCTAAGTGGGTTAGCTCCTTGCAAAAGACAGCAGTTGACTTACATGGTTTCAACCCTGGATTTGATAATGTGGTGTGTGAAGCAGAAACAAATGTACCTGAATGTATCTGTGGATGTGCCATGAGGCCTGTTTTCCATCGTTCACTGATTCCACTGTGGTGTTTGCAAAGCCAACAATGTCTCCTCCTGCAAACACCCAGGGCTCACTGGTCTGCATGGTCTCTGCGTTCACCTCTGGTGTGCCCCAGCGGGTCAGCTTCACAGGAGCCATGGCCTCAGACACTACGTACAGTCAGAACATGGATCAGGGGAGGTATGAAAACATGTTATCACTAATAAATATTCTGCAGTGATCTAAAGCATCATCATTTCCAAGTGTGAAAAGCTCAATTTTAGATATGTTGTTGTCATGTAATAATGTTCATATATTTAATAAGACTTTCCATAGTTTGTCAGACCAAGAGATCAGGGTTTGTGGTAAGCATCAGTGGTTGATTATATACAATAAATATACATTTTTTTATATATTATTTTATAACTGGAAAGGTTTCAAAGATGATAAACATCAACCTTTAAATACACATTTTTAAATTTGCTCTTTATATTTATTTGAATACAAATAAATAAACATTCAAAAAACAACAGAAAAAAACACACTCAGACACACACTAAATACAAGAAACAGATATCTTTCCTAACCAGAGAAAGATTTACCATGAAAGGCAAAAAGGCTGTTGATCCAAAGCTGATTGGTCAGTTACCTTGGGGCTCATTAAGCATGGAACCAAAGGCGCTGATGATGTAATCAGCCTTTAGCCTGACAACTTGGTCCTCATCTTCCAGCCAGTCACCTTCCTCAGTCTGCTCGGTGCGACAGAACTGTAAGCCGGCAACATGGCCATTCTTCATGATGACCTCACGAGGAGACAGGAAGGGGAGGAACTCACACTGCTCCTCCTTAGCCAACTCCATCTGCCAGACAAAAACAAGTGTGTTCAGCATTCTCCATGTATCCATCTGCCTGTATGCATGTCCATCCATCTATCCCTGATCCGCACCTCCTCAGGAACAGCCCTGATGTTGGTGAAACCCCTCCGGAAGCAGACGTACACTCTCCTGGCTCCACAGCGGAGAGCCGAGGTGGCGCAGTCAAAGGCAGTGTCACCAGCCCCCAAAACAATCACTACACCTCTTAACTCTGGCAGAGAGGAGCGACATTGACACATACCTGGACAGAGGGACATGTCACAGTGAGAGACTGTCTCTGTTTGGAATGAAAACTTTTTGCGCTTGGCTACTTCCTGTCAGATTTTTTCATTATCTCCTGCATATGTAATGTAGTTGAAATGATGTCGCCAGCAAAAACAATTGTGTGGGTTGTGTATTTCCTTCAAATTGGTGGATGTGTGTGCATGCTCTGTTTGTGTTTGTGTTTGTGTACCTTTCTTGCTGGCTGAGGCCACCATGGGCAGAAAGTCTTTGGAGGTGAAGAAGCCTTGATCCATGGTTAAACCCTGGAAGATTTTAGCTCTGTTGGCCTGAGGAAGACCTGGAGTCACAAACATATGTGGATATTTAGTACAAAAGAAGAAAAATTGACCTCTTGATAAATAAGCTTTATACTGAATATCCATGAAGACAAATGCAAAAGTATTTTCTGAAAAAATTTACAAAAGGCTCTCACCAATCCCAATAAAGGCAGCCTTAAATCCTTCCTTTTTCAGGGACATCAGAGTCATTCCGTTAATCCCTAGACCTTTCTCACACACCACCTGGTGTGTACACAAACACAAACTTACATTTACATAGCTATGTAAGGATTCAAATGACTTAAAAGCACTGAACACATCATTTCTGTCTTTGCATTAGTGAAAAAAGCCAGTGTGATGATTTAACACTTTTTTCCTGTGAATTATCACCTGTCAAATTAGCACCAAATACATTTTAAACATGTGTTACATCGAGTCCATTTAAATTATTAAAAAACCAAATAGATCTAACAAACAAACAACAGCAGACTTAATAATTGGACAGTTATTGCAATATATATTGCAGGATTTTACATGATGAAGACTAAGGCCGTGTGTGAGTATGACAGAAGTACCTTGACTCCTAAGTCCTTCATCAGGTTGATTTCAAACTGGACAACCTCATAGGGAAGCCGGAACTGAGGAATTTCTGATGAGCTGCAAGGAGGCACGTTCACATTGTCAGCAAGTCTGTCTTCCTCTTGTATTACTTTTAAACCTGCACTCAATGCTTCTGCTACGAAAATGATTGATTCTGATCTCAAGTTCAAATCTCTAATAAATTCATAACAAATCAGCCATACGTGCTATCACCAAACAACACTCATTAGAAAGTGAAGAAATGTTTGCATGCTTCAAGCTGGCAGAAATTAAGAGCGCCATCAATATTTAAAAAAAAAAAAGTATAACCTATTAAGCCTTTTTCCTACCACATTTTTAAGTGACACCAAACTAGCTAGACTGCATCTTCAGACTAATCCCTAATGACAAGAGGCTTGAGATTGTGAATATGAGCCTAACTGATGCAGACTGAGCATCTTACATTTACTCAGTAATTTTGATGTGTAAATTAAAAACACATGACTTAGAAGTTCAGTAATATTTTTTGTCTTTGCAGCTCTGCTAATGAATGCTACCATAGTTTGATTTACCTTCCTTCTTTTCCTGTTCTTGCTGTTCTTGTTAATTTTTAATCTATTACTCTTCCTCTTATACAGCCTCAAAATGCCCCATCTCACTATATTCAGTTTTTTATGTTCAAATTACACATCCTCTAAAAGAATGACTTTGTTCCCATAACTGTAAAATTCCTTTCCAATTTAATCAAAAGCATTCTGAAAAAGGGATATCTGAAGTCAACACCTAAAAAAATGCTAACACAACTACAAATCATATATTAGTGAGTGACAACCGTCCAGCTTATAAGTGGTGGTATGCTTTTACTGAGGGGTTGAACTGTTTTTTTTTTTTAATGTCTCTTTATTTGCTGTTCTTTGATGCCTGCTTTGCATAATTAGGCGTGAGGTGTTTTTTACTGCAGTTTTTAGAGTCCTACTGTCCAAAGAATATGGCCTAAAATTCAATAAATATAAACAAAGAAGGTCACTGATAAAATGCAATAACTTATTGATCTTTCATATGTTATGATAAACATTTTGATGATGATAATACTCATCAAGATATGTCACCTTAGTCCTCCAGTGTACTTCTGTTTTTCAAAAATGGTAATATTATCATATCCAAGACGGGCCAGGAAGGAAGCACAGCTCACTGATGCTGGGCCACAACCAATCAGCGCTATGGGAGAGTGGTAAGACTCTGGCATCTCATTGGCTGGTGGCAGTTCAGGATTTCTGATCTGAGGGATGCCCATCTTACTGAACACCTGGAAAGAAAAAACAAACTTAAGCCACCAGTTGTCATGTGGTCATACAAAACAAAGCAAGGCCATATCAGCAAAACCCCTGAGTATGCTGATCTAAGGAAACTTTCAATTCATTGCTTATTTGTTTCTTTTTACTTATAAAATAAAAAATTGGAATATCTTCCATAAAAAAGTTTCATTGTCTTACTTAAAAATTTACCTGAACACAAACCAAATCTCATTTTTATCTTAAATATAAGGCTAAATTACAAGCATGAACTCATCTGTGAAGAATATATTAATTTTTAAAGAACTGATGTCAAATTCATTCTATGTTTTATGCAAAAAGGATAACATCCATAAAAGGAGTACCTCTGTAGCAAACTGTTGTAACCCTCCAATATTAATGGGTCCTTCCTCAGAAGCATACAAGTTGCAGCCCCCTACACACAGCTCTGATGTGGGACAAACCATTCCACAGGTCAGACCCAGAGGATTGTCAGAAAGGATGGCACGTGCTGCTCCATAGTAGTTCTGGTATAAATTCACATAAAAACATACACACAGACATACATAGGTTTCGACATTTGTGTTGATTCTGATTTTTAAAAATAGTCTATCAGTTTAAATTGTCTGTATATTTTACTACCTTTCATTCACTGTTTTTTCTTTACTATCTTCTAGGACATCTCATAGGACACACAACTTGCTCTCTTAAACAACTGTTTCAGAGAGCAAGTAAAAAACAACAAACAACAAACAACTGTACTTGATTGGATGAATGTGTGTGTATCTACAAACCGTATTTTACAGTACCTTGTTAGAGACGCTTGTAATAAATGTCTTTATATCCAGGTTAGTAGGGCAGCTCTTCTGACAAGGAGCATCCGCACATTTTAGACACCTAAATACAGAATTTAGATTTATTTGACAGTTTAAGACACTTGTGAAAAAAATCATTGTTTCAGACTGATCCAAGAAAGCATCAATCATCAACAAGATTTAACAATATGCAAATATACAAAGTTCACTGACTGCTAACATGCATTCTCAGCTACTTAGCACTAAGTGCAAATTAGCTGAGAATAATGATAATGTCTTATGTTTTACAGGTATTTGGTGATAAACCAAAGTATCAAACATCCTTACAGTGGTTTTTAAGAAAAAGTCTGAGTTTCATGTCAGTCAGTAAGGTCATCCCTGTCACCAGAGAATCATGACTATCTGTGTGAAGTTTCATGACTTGCTGTATTTTATCCAAAACTTAGACTTCCCTCCTAATGCCAGCATGGCTGAGAGCTGGAGCACTGACAATCACTGCCTTCATATGACACAAATCTTAAAACTGCATCAGTTATTGCTTCCTTTGCCTCAGTCTTCACATGCATTTCTAAACTAATGTTTCAAATTTTCCTAAAGGTGATGCAGTCTTACAGGTGTGGAATACTCTGTTAATGGCTTGATAGAGAATCTTTATCTAAATGCACCTGAATCAGTTTGGGAGACTGGAGATAACTCTTTTCATGCTAGGTTATGTTTCCTGAAGGTGGTGAGATAGACGGCTTCTGGAGGAGCTAGGAGCAAGGAAACACGTATTCTGAGCAGCAGCGACACCCCTTTAATTGCATGTTACTGAAGATCCACACCATGGACCCAAAGATTTTTTAATTTGGCAGCTTTAGTCCTTCTGTCATTGTTTCACATCCTCTTAGGAGATAATTGGGAGACAAGCACCAGAGAGGAGAGCTAGTAGACATATTGCAAAATGAAAATCATTCTATGCATGTGTCAGGTTGTATTTACACAAAATCAGGCACTGCAGCAAAAACACCAGTCCTACCATTCATTTTAAAGTGGGTAGTGCATTTAGACTGCTGTGGTGTGGACGGCAGGGCCCCGGAGAACTGGCCTAAAAAAAACATAGTCGCCCTGCATCATAAAAGTTTAGCATCTGTGAAGGTGGAGGAGAGGCTGATCCTGGGCTGAGGCTATATAACTCCATGCTACACTCAAACCTGATCTGGTGTGAACACAGCTGTACCACTTAAATAGCAAATTCATTCATTCTCACCTCATTGCTTCTCGTAGAGCTCCCCGCTCGCTCAGCGTTGTGTGTTTGATGTCGTCAAAGTTGTTTTCCAGTTTCACACAAGACTGAGAGAAAGGATAAGTGAAGAAAATAGAGGAATCATTTAAAGGCAACAGAGGATAAAAATGAAAGAGAAATATTTTTCCCTTTTACTATTAAACTGTGTAGTCAAAGCCGAGTCCTGTGTGTTTCTGTGTGTGTGGTGTATCTTACATCACAGTTCCTTTCAGGGTTTCTCTTCCAGTGTTTCTTTTCCTTCTTCTTGCTCATTGTAGAGATGATCTGAGCGTGAGTCTTCACCCTGGGATTCAGAGCCAGGATGCTCTGTACAAGATAAGGTGAAATACTGTAATACATCAATAAATATCCTTGATTATTTACACTCTGACAGACAAAAACAAATTCATATCGCTGTTAGACTTTGTTAGCTAACTACAGATGAACTATTCTTGACAGCACTTTTTCAGGATGCTGATAAGGTTTTGCAGTGACCTGCTGTTTTAACACTTAAAAAGAAACCAAGATCTGCCATGGTCCCAATATATATTTTTCTTTGCCATTATCTTGAGATTACCTTGAAATGATCATTATCTTGTTTTCACCAGTTATTTAGTCTTTACTATGTGATAAAAGAGAGCATTTCTCAGTGTTTTATCATGGTAACAACAAACTGATACCATTATCCCATGAATACAACTTTGTTATTTTGAGATAGCAGGATAATTAGCTGTGACCTAAGAGGAAAATGATTTAAAAAATAACCTCTCCTATAGTGTTTTTGGCATTGAAATAAATTTCAGTGTTGTCACCCCTCAAAGCATTGTATGTTTGAGTGTTTATTGTTTTTATTATATAAATATTTAATGCTCTTGAAATATTTAATTTTGTTAAGGCATTTTGATTTTATTGATTACATCCTTTTTCAACCCACATTTTTTTAATTGTGGAATTTAAAATGAAATTTTGCTTTTAGTTTTCTTTTCGTACTCTTGAATGGCTTCTGTTATTTGTATTTGTAGCACAAAGATCTGCTGATAAAAATACTGAAACTATGGAAAATTCTAGGAAAGTTTGCTTATTTGAATGGTTGGGGTTAAGATGATAAGATAATGATGACTTGGGGTCAATGTGCTGTGGTTGTGTGACAATGTGGCATGAATACATGAAAGTAAAAATAAATAAGTAATATTCCTTAATGACATGCTGTTGCAGAGGAAAATGTATTCAGTTAAGAAAGCAAGATGCTCTCTGATTTTATTGATACTGAATGACTGCTGTCCGATATTTCCCTAAATGGAATAAACCACTTGACCAACTCTTCTAGGTTTAGAATGTATACAGACCTGAGAATATTGACATATAATGGTATGTTTGTCACAAGATTACTTTCACAGCAAGAAGTCACTTTTCTATCAACTGAACAAAATTCGTGGTAGTTAAATGTGATTTGCTCGTGTTCTGCTGGTTCTGTTTGAGCTTTTTTACTCAGACCAGTCAGATAGATCTGCATTATGAAATTCAGGCGTATACAACTTACTATTATCCTCAGTTTGTTTTCTTGATTAAAATTAGGTGTTTTCATATGCAATTTCAGGTAATTCGACATCTGGCTTCCTTTCAGTTTCAACGCATTTGGTGGAAAGTTGGGAGCTATTACATTATCTGGCAATACACTGTATTTTTTCATGCATAAATTAACTCCGTTTTAGACATATAAAGGGCTTTAATAACACAAGTTGAACCCATTACTCCATCTTTACATGTGCAAACATGCACACTGTTACTTTGACCATAAATGACTTATCTAGAGCTTGTATAATAACACATTTGGCTTGTTGCATAAGACCATAATGTAATACTAGTACTACTTGCCATTATCTTTTAATTCTCACTGCAAAAACATGTAAAAGTGGCAAAACAGAATGTTGTTTAAGACAGAATAGGGCTTACAATTCCTGTGGTGTATCTAGGAAAAACAGCTCTTTGGCTTTTGGAGTTGTTGTCAGCAGTGTTTAATTTAATTTTGTAATGTATAATATGCATAATACGATAATACAGAATACTGATATATGACTACAGATTCACTCTGTTTGTTCAAATTATTTAATGCTAGATTAGAAAGTGACATTTATTGCATGCTTTTTAATTCATCTTAACAATGACCGTTTTTTATGTTTAGAGACATAGATTTATTCAAAGAGATACTTCCGATATTAACTTAAGTTGAGGGTGCACAAGACAGAACATTAAGTTAAAAAAAACAAAATTGCAATCAGAACTGTGGCAGTAGGCCAGATATTCAGACATTAGCTGGCTTTTAAGCCAACAAACAAACTTCTCTTCATGAAGTCCATAACAAAGACCTTCTGTTTAGTGGAGTGCCCCTTTAAAATGCTAATCACCTGTTTCGCATTCTCTCCCCTCTTTTAGTAGGCTTCTTGGCATCAAACTGTGGTGATTCTGCAAGTTATGTAAAGCTTTTGCAGTTTGATTAAGCTAAGGTTTTTACATCAGGGGAAGCCCTTTCATCAGTCCACCACTGCTACAGACATGAGCACAGTCCGTTTCCACACCAGATTAGTGTTCCTTCTGACATGGTGAAGGTTAAGCAACGTACTAAACCAAAAATGATATTGTTGGTACTTGTTAAAACTCTTCTTTATGCTTTAAGTCAATGATTATTGGAATTTATTGCTGACTTAATTCTACTTAAGTACTTTCAAACAGGTAAAGCAAAAAGTGTCGCAACAAATCCGGTCAGAGAAGTTGTTGTGTCGCTTCACCTGATCGGTATGAAGTTTGTTTTCGTAATTACTCCATACATGAATAGACTTGTTCTTGTATTACTGATTACATGGCATAAAAAAACATTGGAACTGGCCTTCCATCAAAGAACAGCAAAGAAACAAATGTCATCATGATAAGGAATACATGAGTTCAAAATGTTTTATTTTCTTTCCTTCTTTTCAAGTACGTGCCACCAACCTCTTTATATCTCACTAACGCGTCATATAAAATGCACCAAAATGGACACGAGGTACATTTACATTAGAAATATTCATATGAATATTATTCAGTGTTTTTAGTTATAAGTTTAAGGTCGGCACAAGGTCAATTTGCCACCTGTGCATGTTCATTGAAAGAGAATCCTGCTGAGGGGAACAGAAGCAAAAGGAAAAGTCAAACAAATGTGCATATAATCATTTACCTCAATGTCTGGAAGATCTCTGCTCAACATGATGCTTCTGGCTAGTGTGGGGAACAAAAGCTTTGAAATGCTTTCCGATGCTCTTCAGGAGATTCTCGTTGTTTGTGGATTAGAAGTCCGAAGCACTGTCCGGGACTGCTCTGCTCCAAAGAGGAACGATCCCAAAGCTGACTGTCTTATCAGCCCCCTCCTCTCACAAACAGGCGGACGATGGGTTCATCAGTTTAAATGGATTTTTTCCCAAATGATCTGTTGATAAGGTCCACTGACAGAGCTGATAGCGCTGTCTGTGGGGCGAAGTCCAGACAGGACGCACGTTTCTGGGTGCAATGCACTTAAGCTCTGGATAAACTATTACATCAAAAAGTACAACCGTCAGGTTCAAACTCCACCTCTTGCTGGATCTGTGTTCTGTGTTGGGTAAATCTTACTGTGCTTTTCTCCGCTTTTCTCATTTTTGAGAGCATTTTTATTCGCCCAGGAACAAAAATCAGCTATAGGACACCAGAGTGAAGTTTAATGGTGAGAGTCTGGTCATCAGACTGTAAACCCACAATAAACCTGAGAGACACTTGCCACAAGCCCAGAAAGTCTGAAGGTGCTCTGTAGGGGTCCACAGCTATACACCATTATCTGTGTGCCCATGTTATTTATCTACAGGAAGAAAAACATACCATAAGGTCCATATGAAAACATGGAGTCTTCATCCCTTCTTATTCTGTCCCTCTTCATCACTCTTTTAATTCTCTTATTGAGATCTTTCCTTTTAGTTTGTCATCTTCACCCTCTGTCCATCATTTCAGTCTCTCTGACTTCCCACTTCGCTCTCCTTTTATTTCACTCCACATGTTCTGCCTGTCTGCCCTTCGTTTGTGCTTTCTATCAGTCAGGCACAGATATTAAGATGTATTTTTAAAAATCATAATAATCCTGAATTCCTTACTCATTTCAATGATACATAGAGCTACTCAAACCAGCCATCTCAAAGCTAGTCTGGTTTGTGCCCTGTCTGATAGGGTGATCATTTCAATTGGCAGATAAAAGACTCCAGGCAAAACATTCTGTCCACTGGTGTACCACAAGGATCAGTGCTTGTTTCCCCCTGCTCTGATGGCTTCTCTTACCTGCACAGCTGATTTTTTTTTTTTTTAACTATTAACAACCCATTTCATGTCACAAAAATAATGGAAAACATTGCTGATATAAAAATATTGATTCGGTGAATTTAAAAGAGCTAAAAAAGAAAAAAATGGCAAAATTCAAGGACACTGTCTTTTAACAGGTTGCAGTCATTCAAACAAATAATCCCAAGTTTTGGTATTTCTGCACTTTTTAATTCAACACACAAACACTGCAAAAATGTCATAATCAAATGCTTTATTTAGTCTGTGCATTCATTAAACATCACTTAGATAGAGCATTGAGGCAGCGGTGGCGAGTAGGGCAACAGCAGTGGCCATGGCAATGCCTAAACAACAGAGGAGAAACAGGACATCATAACTTTATGGGTTGTAATGTCATGTAGTTCATTTGTAACAAACTAAACCTAACTACAGGTTGAACAGCAAACAGTGTTTTACCAACATAGTTGGTCCTCTTGGGCTCCCGTACTTCAACAGTTTCCACCGTGGGCTCTGGAAACACACATAATTTTAGAATCTATAATAGTATAATATCTGAGCATCTTAAATCTAGCAACCAGTGGTAAAAACAATGATAAAAATAGAAATCAGAAATTTCCTCAGCAGCACCTGCAATAGTTACAACCAATACTTACATACAGCTGGCCAATAATCCCCTTTCTTTTCCGGCATATGTTTAAGCTTACTAGAAGTCAGTTTAAAAGTGCTATATGATAATACAGAAGAGAGGTGACTAAGTGTTTGTGGTGAATAACATTAGGACCAATTGTATAGTGAAGGTAATCAGAGAGTTACAAAGCTTTCACTGCTGTCAGACCATGGCCTACAGAGTTTGTAAACATACTCTTAAGCTGCTGAAATGGTTTATTGAGAATTGATTTTAGTTTCAGCCTAAGTTGGACTTTGTGGATAAAAAGGGTGATCAGCTAAGACAATTTCTTTTCAATGCAAAGCTCTGCTGCTACAGAAATATTTTCCCCATCTAAAGTCTTTGTCATTCACATGCACCGAAGAAAAAAGAGATTGGTTTAATTGTGTACATGGACAAAAAATAAGGTCCAAAATAAAGTGCTTCCACTGTTTGAGAAAAAGTAAAGTGTTTCAGAATGTGAATTCTGTGTGTACGCAGTTGATGTGATGAGAAAACTGCACTTCACAGACACTTAGAATTAACTTGTCATGAGTTTGTACACATATTGTGTTTATTAGTTAAATATTTTTGGATTTTTTGATTGGAGAGGGATTAGATGTCATTTTTATTATTATAAGCAGTTCATAGCTGATGCCATCAGCTATCTAAGTATAAACTTCATCTCCACTTTCTCTGTACTAGCATGACTCACTTGGTGAAAAGTCTACTAGTTAACTGCTATAGGAGAAAAAACACATTACATTATAGGTGTATTTATATTCTAGTGAGCAAAAAATTCAGTGTGAGTAGAAACGAAAATTAAAACCATACTTCTGGCCAGTGAACTCGGAATTTAAAATCTGTTCACTGTACAAACAGTAATCATGAACCACATGGCAAATACTGTGAAGACACATATGTCTTTCCTACCTGCTACAACATCTTTCTCCATGATTTCAGCAGGGGCTTCTTGCCTGGTATCTATGTCTTCCTCAGCAGCTTCGATGTCCAGCATCTCCTTTAGCCTGTCAGTCACCTCAGACTGACCCTCGTCACTGAACTGGTAGTCACACACACAAATAGGCCCGCTCACCTTTACTGGGCAGAAGACACGACGAGGCAGACAGAATTGCTCTAGAAGTGAGACAAAAAAATGAGAAGTACAGTTATGCTTATTAAACACTTGGTAAAGGGAATGTTTAGATGTATGAGAAAAAAAAACTAAGTTAAAATAAGTTTACACAGTCCTCTCTACCCAAAAATATATCCCATTTATTAGAGTAAAGAAGGGGCAAGCTTTATTTTTTCTCAGATACATATTTGTCTGACTTGCTTGCAACAGGGTTCCATTTGATGAGCAAATATCTAAGAATTTGGTAATATTAGCTAACATTAGGCAGCCTTTCTACCCATGTTTATATTAATACACGACAAAATAATACACACAGTGTAAAAATATGAAAAAAAATATGACCATACAGCACATAGACAGGTATTGTACTGGGTCAGGTAAGGTGTTTAGCTCTTGTTTTATTTTTATGATAAAAATCAACAACATTATGATGATGATGTTTCAAGGTAAACCTAGTGTAACAGTATCACAGGTAAAAGAGTGATAAACTCAGTGAACTTACTTTGTTTGTCAGTGAAACAACTTTATCTGAAGTTAGCTCAGACGAGCTAACCATTAGCCACATAAGCATTAGCTAGCAAACATTAACCACCATAAGCTTCAAGTCAAACCGGGCAACACAAAACCAAAGGAGCAAAGCCACTGAAATCATGAGGTTAATTGATAAATAAATCATCCTTTCATTTATCAAAGGAAGATGTTTTTTCATTTAGCTATGTAGTCAACTGAAAGAAAATTGATACACTTTTTTCATATTAAGCGGGATATTGATCCCAACGTCATCTCTAAGTAATCTCAAAGTTTCATTTTTTCAAAGCTTCAAGACTGCACTTGAAAACAGAAAGTAATTACTTTTCCCTTCAAGATGCATGTTTATCTCTGCATATTGTTCACACAGCATTGCATTTGTATTTAAATCTTGGTAAATCAGCTTTAGTCATATGAGGTTATCCTTTGGCCAGATTTGAGCTCCCACGCTGATCTTTAAATCAGCATACAAATCCTACTGTATGTCTTCACTGGGATTGGTCGACTCCAAACCCACCCAACACCCTGACCTTTAACTTACTCTGTCACTAAAAGCATATGATTGGTGGAGTGTGTGTGTGTACCTGTTTGTTTTTTGTCTTTGCCCTTGCCTTCCTCTTCTGATATCAGCAGCTCCTCCAGCAGCATCTGAACCCTTGTGGCCACCGTAGAAACCACATCCCTTTTCAGCAGCTGTTCACAAAGAGGATTTTCATGGCAAAATGATGTTTGTTCTATTAGTATCATTTGCATTGTCTACTGAATTTAATAATTACCTTTTCCGCCAGTCTGGCTTTTGGTTTGTTGCTGTGCAGGTAAGCTCTGCTATGGATCGCGCCTCTGACCGACACACTGCCTCCACATTGCTGGACCACATCTCCTAACCTCTGGTCATCCTGACACACAGGAAGTCATAGTAATCCTTATGAACAGCACATAAACAGTCGACTTGATTAAGTAGCTTTAATACAGTCGTGTTCACTTACTTAACAAAACCTTATAAAGAAGTATTCACAATTTGGTGATAAGCAATGTATTTACAGTTAATAATAAATAGTGCTTATGTAGTGATGTTAATGGAAAAATGTAGATCTTTTTTACAAATATTCATAAAATGTTTGCATTAAAGTTGCCATACGTATCACAATTATGTAGTTTATTATGACAACTGTGTGGGTGTCTTCATGTCTTACCAATGCGATGAGCAGCTGAGCTGTGTATGTCTGCCTCACATTCCTCTTCTACAGGGAAAAAACAAGCATTTGTGATTAGAATTACTCTCCTCTCACACATTGCAGAGAATAAGTTTGAATCGTTATTGTGGATAAGTGCAGCTTTTTTAGGTTTTATGGTACAATATTTACTTGGATTTTTAGATCCCAGTAGTCTTTGTTGGACAGTTTTTTAACCTCTCTCAGCTCAGGCAATATCAGGGTTTGATTATCAAGCATTTCAGAATCACTTCAAGTACATGATTGTGTTAAAATTTTAGCCTGTTGTCAGGACCTTTGTTGTGTACATTACACTTTTTTAAGTTGCTCTGGGGCAGTCAAACCTTATGAAAAAAAAATCATCATCATTTCTTGATTGCAAAAGAAGTGCGGCATGGTGAGAACATTAGCAAGCGTTCTCAGCTGCATCTTGCACAAAGGCATACTAAAAGCTATTTACTTTTTGACAAAGCAATCTTTTCATTAACTCATTGTAATCAAGCTCTCTCAAATCCTCTCTCCTCTTGATTAAACTTTGCCTAAGTGCCCTTAAGCAAAGTCCCAAAAATGTGTTTTTGTCATACCCTGTTTTTAGGTAAATATAGATGTTATACATTTACTTTCTGAACTGTTTTCTCTGTGTACAACCTGTCCAGCTGTGAGCTCTGCGTCCTCTGGCAGTTTTTTACCGTCAATCAGAAAAACCCCACTCTGAATCTGGTGCGCCCATACTTTTAGTTCCTCCTAAAAAACAAAACATAATCTGAGAACAGTTTCACTAAAGTTCCTGGAAACTGATTTATGTGCTTGTGTGGGCACATACCTTGAGACATTTATCCACATTTTCTGTACCGGTTCTGTTGTTTGGCAGTGGTACCAACATGTCCACATTAACACAACATGACACTGTGCTCCAGGATGAACACACACCTGACTGGTACTTCCAGTCTGCAGGCTTGGCCGAGCTCTGGAACAGTATTGACCCTGATATTATTAATAACAACACTTTGATGACAGTTAAAAGTTAAAAATCTTGTCAGGTCTAGCAGTTCTTCATCAGTTAGAACAACTTAAGTGATTGTCACAAGCTTAAGTTGTTAGTCCCATAATTAAATCATGCCCAAATAACTGATTTGACATCAGCTGAAATCTTAAAATACATTAAAAGCAAACTTAATGGACCTTTGGGCTGTTTCTGTAAAGAGGTGTTATACCAATTACCTCAAGACCATTTCAGCTCTCTTCTTTCTCTATATAGATATAACAAATTGTAAATAGTAATATATCAGTAGTGTGTTAGTGATGAAATCAGTGAATTGAGGCTTATACATTTTAATTTCATGAGGACTTGAGTATATTTTGAAGCCACTAGACAATAGTTTGAAGATGAAAGTGGAAGTGACAAATGAAAACTAACCTTGGGATCCCTGACATCAAAGGTTCTGCATACAGTCCTGATATGTGGGGTTAAAGAATATCCACACACACACACACACACACAGTATCTTGTAGCTACTGACCCAGTAAGGAGGCTGTGCAAAAGGATACTTTCTGGTTTTGGGGTTAACGTGCAATGTGACACAGTCTGTGACGTCATCATCTTCAGGGTTGCACATGTACTCCGAAGAGATCAGATTCTCCACTGCAAAAACCAGCTAAACACAGACAGATCACACACACACAAAGAGCAGAAGAATCACACATGAACAGAGTGATACACCACTTAGAAAGATATCTACAATCAATGCTACACAGATCGTATGCAATTATACAACATGTTTGAGCCTTAAAGTTCTCTTTTTTTTGAGAGGGATAGTTTGCAATGGTATGAAATAGTTTTCTATAGTCATAGTCAGTTATACTGATGGATGTAGTACAAATGGTAGATGGAAAAGCATGGAGAAACCGAAAGACTATCTGCTAGGAGGCTAAGCAAAGAACTGCTGTGGATAGTGAAAGCAACACAGCACATTTAGCCACCTAAGGGAAAAACCACCTGTAAAGATAGATACCCTTTCGACTATATACTACATTTGACATCTTTTCAGCAGTTTGATTGCTCTCTCCAAAGTCGCCACCCTCCTTAAAAAAGCAGTAATTTTACCTTGCAGACCAGGGGACTCGCCACCTTGAACTGTTAGTTTTTTTATTGTTGTTGTTTGTCTTTGATGAACTAAATCTTTAAAATACCAAAGTCACACAATGACAGAACAACAACCATAAAGTGAGGCAGCTCTGTGAAGGAGAATGACGTATTTTACATAAGAGTCTGGTGGCTTTGAGAAAAGCACAGATGGATGTACTATGGATACACATACTTCAAATTCCTGCTAGAAACAGCTGTCTGATGGCTAAGTAACTGAAAGGTCTCTGTCGTCTTTCTTCCTTTTTTAAATTCCCCTATTGAGTCCAGGCCTTTCTATGAATTGGGCACTGACTCGTGACCAACATGTAAAGTATTAATTCCCTTTTTTTAGTTGAGAAATAATTCCAGTCAGACCCCGTGTGTCTCAAGCTGAGATGGAAACAGCTGTTAACTTATTTTGTCTAGTCTGGACTACCTGTCCTCGAGAGTGGTCCAAATGCTGCTGCTCAGCTCCTGACCAAGTCCTCCAGAGGGTGTCTTCTGACACCCATCTTGATTTATCTGTGCTCTATGCTTTCTTTAGTGTCTTTTTTATGATATTGTTACTCATTTATGCTAACATCAGTTGCCTTCTTTTTTTATTGTGAAGCACTTGGCAAGATTTTGCTTTCAAAGACACCATAGAAAGAAACTTAGTAACTATGCAACAACAGTTTTCTGAGGGATACATGATGGCTGTGAATTACACAGCTGGTTTTAATGATTTTCTGCCCTCTAGTGGCCAAATATTGCTCAATGCAGCTTTAAGACCATGTGCATCATGATACAATGTATTTTTATGACTCTCACCTGTCGAAGTGTTGTTAGTGTGTCCTTAGTATCAGTATCAGTGATGATGAAGACTCCCAGTACAGAGAGGCCTCCAGGCAACATCCTAGACACCTAAAATCAGATCAAACCAGTGGCAACAACATTCCACATCACAAAGCCTCAAGCCTGCAGACCCTGGCAAAGACACCACTTGGCTACCAGAGATGTCTTGCTGCCACATCTGCTGTTCTGTTTTGACTTTTAACTCAAATGGTATAATCCATGTGCTTTTAAATTACTTACATAGCTCCATGTATTTAATTCTACAATTATATCATTCCATCCATCCATATACATTAGTTTTACATGTACTCTAAGCCCCTCGGAGTGTTTCTGTTATAATTTTTTTGTTTATTATAATTAATACATAATTTTACAACTTTGTGTTGCAAAACTGTAGTAAAAACATCTTGGATCTTGTAATTGATTATTTGAAGTCCTTTACTAAGAAATCATGTCCTATTGTGCTTTAAAAACCCTCCAGGTTCTCACTTATCTTGCAGTACACTTAATGGTAAACTTACATAGTCAAGACCACATTGGTGGGCATGTATTGAGAGAAAGCCTCTTCCCTCTTTACCTACCTGTCGAGCATGTTCAGTCACCCACTCCTTGTCCAGAGAGTTCCCAGCAGCTGGTGTGGACTCCTCTCTTTGAGGTGTCCGAGTTGCCATTATGACAAAATCCCTTTGGGCTGAGCTCTGAAATGTTCAGTCATTGATATAAATCACTGTCTCTTCACTTCACATTGTCCTCCACACCCTATCACATCATATTATGAGATACAACACTCCAATATATCTAACAAAAAACAAAAGATATATTGGCCAGTTAACATCTTGAACAGATTTATTCCTGCAGCTTGTAAGGTGTTGTCCTGTCAGGTAAAGAGGCTAAAGCTAAATTATACTGCAATTATATTATACTCCAAGCTAAATTCTGAACAAAAAACTGTTGTATTAACATATGCATGCTATATTCCGAGGCTGAGGGCAACAAAAAATGGAAAGGATCACAGAGGAAAAGCTAAATACAGACTGATGTTTATTAATAACCTTACCTGTCCAATAAGCAGGCCCATGACTGGACGTGCTTGTTGTTCACATAGTTTAGATAAATATCCCTCAACAGCATCTTCTACTATATAGCCACGACCCATGCTGTCTAAGGAAAATGTCGAAAGAGATGAAAAGGTCATATACATACATACTCACGTACCGTTACACTGTTTTTACTGATCAGTAACTTATGTCTGCAATGAGAAAGGGGTGGGAGATGGGGCTGTCGAAGAGGAGAACGCAGCTTAGAGAGTAAAGAGTCGAAAAGGCTTAATTTTTAGCATTTTTGAACAAGAATGCGATGCTGACTGAATTAAAAGCAACGAGTGATAAACCACGAAAACTTACGCTCAGTGTTAAGTCCTATGGTCAGGACTGTCTAACCCTCGAACTTCAGCTATTCTATATATATTTACTATACTTAGTTTACGTTGGATGGTTAAACATGCAATCTCACACAGTAATCTATCCACGTACCGGGAGGGAAAATTCCTGACAAAGGCAAAACAGTAGGTAAAATTTGAACGAGAACGTAGCTTTCTGTAAGTTTTGACAACGGGCAGTGGTTCGTCAGCAGAGCAAAAAAACTCAATTTACAATGCTGCTTTGTGGGATGACGTATTTCCGTCGCACGTTTCTGTCGTAGCGGGTTAACCGAGGTGAAGTGGTCAAGGTACACATGGAAAGACTAAAAGCTAACGGAATCGTTTTGATGTCTCTTCAGTATAAAACTTGTGGTGCCCTTACTAAAATTAGTATTAGACGCTAAGCATCAGTTAGTTTGCGAGGCATGGATGCACTATAATGACGATTGTATCATTTGAAATGTTGAACTTACTTCTGAAAGGCAACTGAATGCTACCGAAAATAAATTTACTGTAGCCGACACATTGCATTTCCGTAAAAAAAATGGTTACACTTCTGTCTTCTGTGAATCAAACCTTGAGGGGTTGATATGTTTATGTCAAGGCCTCTGACTGACATTTACATACAAGCCATGGTTTTCGGTACACGTCGTTTTTTACTACCACAAAACAAGAGTTTTGTATTCAGTCACATTAAATCCATTCATGGATATTTACTATTTTCTACTTTGTGCAACACTATTGTCAATTATTACTTTATTTTGAAGGGTTTGAGTAGATATCCGGCTTTTGTATGACTGTGACTTGACAGTTTTTTGCTAAGTTATTAGCGGGTTCATGTACGACAGGGGGTACAAATTCATTTAACTGGAGTTGGGTGACATTTAACTGAATTTTTCGGGGGTTTAGGCGGAGATGGCGGCCGTCTTGCTGCAGGTTCTGGAGCGGACGGAGTTGAACAAACTCCCAAAAGGCGCCCAAAACAAACTCGAGAAATTTGTAACGGAGCTGCAGAATGCTAACGAGGCGCTCAGGAAACAGCATGAGCGGTTCAAAGCAGACAGTGGTAGGTTGTAACAAACATCAATTGCCTGAGTAACATGAAAGTTATAATTAAAACATCATACTCAACTATACTATGAAGTTTTCCTCTGCAAAATCGACCAAAAATTAGTGCTATGGTTAACAGAGAATGTTTCTGGCTGCCCGCTAATGTAAGCTAACGTTGCGCTGTAAGGCTAACTACGGCGCAGGATGATCATCACAACGTTAACTTTATGCCAACGTAACAGTGCCTAAACTTTAAATTTAGCAAACTAAGTGTATGTATTGTATGGTGAATTGAATTAATATTGAATTTAAGAACATCTTTCAAAAAGTTTGATAAAGATATGTTGTGTTTTTTTACATTTCCTAGAAAGTTTTAATGCACAGTTGAATCCAAACACTTCGGAATAAATACTTAACTATAATCCAGAATTAAGTTTAACATGAATATTCTTTAACCTAATGCGGCGATAATAAAACAATCCAATCAAGTGCACCGTTGTAAAATCTAAGTTAGGGAAACGTTGTTATCCATTATTTTACCAAATGATCCGCTATAAAGAATCGTAAGCTTTATGACATTACTATGATGATCAGCAATGGTTCAAAACCCGCAGCTTTACAAAAATAATAATCAGGATTGGTTGGAGATATATTTATGTGAGAATTATATACGTTTATTAAATTATGTGTCCTATGGCACATTTTGATTTCACCTTATTACGCTGGATCGCTACAGCTGATACACACCTGCCCCTTTGTGCAATGTAGATGTTATGTTTAATAACAAATGTACTGTTAACTTAAACTGAATGTTCTCTCCAACAGAACAGCAGTACTTTGACATTGAAAAGAGACTGGCTGAGAGTCAAGAACAGATCATCTCTGCCACCAAAGACCTGCAGACACTCAAGGAGGAGAATAAAAAACTCAGTGAGTTTTCATAACCTGCTGCTACTGTATACTATAGACCCACATTTTCTTTACTTTTTTGATGACTTAGTGTATCAAGAGAACAGTTGACTCTTCTTAGTTTCAAATTCTTGACTTACTTTAAATGTATCTCTTAATTCCTAATGGTTGCTTAAATGATCCTTTCTTCTGTCCACTGTGTTGTTAACTTTAAATGGCTACAGGGCACTCATTAATATTTACTATTCACCTAAAACTGTTAATATTTTGTTAAATAAAGTGCAGACCATTTAGTCTTGAGACTTTTACCATGCAGGTATGCTCTTGCTGCATGTTGTCTGTAATAACAAGGAGATCAGTTGATATTTCAGTATTTGTTCTGTCCACTTTGCTTTATACATCTGTTTGTATACTTATGGTTGAATCATGAAATAGTGCTGGAGGCATAATAACAAGTTATCAGCCATTTGTAGAGATTTAATATTGACTGAACAAGTGCAGTACACTACGGTGTTTGGTGGTATGCAAAATCTGCTGTATGATATGACAATGAACAAAGAGAAAAGATGAAGAAGGAAAATGAGAAGAAGTAGAAGTGTGTAGAGCCATTTGGTTTAGAACAGAGCCAATTGTGTGTCTTACTGTAGATATTTTTTACAGTCAGAGAGGAAGAGAGCACAATTGAGATTTGCAATACAGTACATGTTCCACAAGGGTTCAGAGAAGGAAAAAGTAGGGATGTCAGTTAGATTTGATTAGTCAGAGCATTGGAATGATAAATCATACATCTTGCACTTTTTGTTTTAGCCTTTTGTACAGGCTAGGTGTGCATAAACTACAGGTTATGAGCTCCTTTATAAAATAAAAATATGTGAATTATTGGTTTTCTTGCTGGTATTGAACGCGTCTTTATCATCATTATCCCAGAAGATGTATATTCCATATCCTATCTCTTGTATTAATCAATTACCATTTTTCGAAGTTCACTGAAGAAATTTCTTTATGCAAAATGCATTGGTTTTACAGTACGTACTGCAGAAGCAGATGTATTCATTAATATATCTATGTGCATTAAAGATTACTTTGAAACAAGTTTTCCCTTACACATCAGATAAACCTGGTGATCAACAATATAGATTATCAACACAATAATATATTTAATATTTGGATACTGTACACAGTAGTAATGCCCTCATATGTCCCCACCTTTATGTTAGATGTTTTGTGGTTTATCAGTGTTAAATTTAAAGCTGAGAGTCACTCTTTTAATGTATTTGTCATTTAATTTCAAATCCAGTGGGCCATAACCTTCAGTTTTTTCAGTGCAGAACTGTTGTGACTTTAAACATTTGGAATTTCTGAATATAAAGTCTAAAAACTTGATCAGTCTTTTCTTTTCCTGGGCCTCGGTGTGAATGGTGTGTAATTTCTTCTCTCTGTGCAGATGAAGAGCTGAGCACTTTGAAGGGAATAGAGGGAGAGAGCTCTGAAGACAAACCACCACAACAGGTAAATATCAATGAGTCTCTTTAGGAAGTAGGTTCAGTGCTGTTCTGCCGGTGTAGATGCTGTTGCATATGGAATACTTGACCAAAAAAAGTCTATTTTTGTTATTTTTCTGTTGATAAATATAGTTTGAAGACACTTTTAACCCATTTTTCCCTTTTTTTTCTAACTTTTTGTTTACTGTGTTTGTTGCTGCAGCAGACAAAGGCCAAGTATGAGATTGAGGCAGAAAAGAGAGAGCTGGCGAGGCTACTGGAAAAGAGAACGCAGGAGGTAGAAAACCTTACTGGTAAGATATCAGGTTTAAATACACTCAGACACACACACAAACAGTCCAGAGACACAAATCAGATAAATACCAATTACATTACAGTCGTAATGAAAAGTCTCAGTATATTGTAATATATTTTGCTAAATATCCTAAGTTTGCTTCAGAGGGTTTTTTTTTGGTGTGTCTGTTTACAGAGGATGTGAAACGTCTGAATGAGAAGCTGACAGAGACCAGCAAATTCAAGATGGAGCTGCAGTTAAAACTGGATGAAATGCAGTCATCTGAGGCTTCTGTACAAGTACATGTTGAATTTCAAGGAAACCATAAAAGCTCAATGTTGAGGCTCATGTGAAAGTTTCATTAAGGTGTAGGATGCCCCACAACCATCAGCTGGCTTCAGAAGTACTTTATATTTGCAGTGTGCTCTTTGTGATTGTGAGGCTAGACACACCTGGTTTTAATATCTAATGTAGTTGATGTTATCACTAATGTACGGCTTCGTTCACGTGTTCATGTGACATTACACCGCATCCCAACATGTGTCTCGAGCAACCACCTGTAAGAGGATCTCAATTTTTCTACTTTATATGCACATGAACACCCACGTCGCGTGTTGTTTTTAACCACAGTAATTTGGTCTAATGTTCTAGACCACCTACGCTGTGGTCTGAGAGATCAGATTTCAGGACACATTGAGGTCAAATACATTTGTACTGTTTTTTGTGCTGTCTCCTTGTGATCTCATCATCCAGGATGGATGTTGCTACCAGTTATGCACAGCCTCTGTATGCCCTTTGTTTTTCATGTTGTAGCACCGGGAGAAGCGCATGGAGCAGGAGAAAGAGTTGCTGGAGAAGAAAATTGAGTGGTTAACTGCAGAACTGAAGACCAAAACTGAAGAACTGTTGACCACCAACAGAGAGAAAGGCAAAGAGATAGTGGAGCTGAAAGGCAGTCTGAAGAACAGCAAGGAGCAGGTAACTCACAAACAAAATACACATAAAACAAAAGTACATGAACTGAGCAGTTTGTGAAACATACATGTAAACTGATGTTATCCCTACTGACTTAATCTCTCTTTTTATCAATGACTATTGTATGTGACAGTTTAATTTTGCCTGTGTGTGTTATTTTCTCCATGTAAACAGATATTGCTGGCTGGTATATAAGCTTCATTTAGATGACTAGCTTATCCAGGTTTAAAAAATTCCTTATTTAGTCTCTTAGCCAGACCAGCCCTGTCTTATTTATCTATATTCCTAGCTGTAATTGACCTTTGCTAGAGGAAAACATATAAGGAATCCACAGACACATGACCCTCAAACTACCAAGTTAAACCAGAGAGAGCTGTATTTGTAAGAGCCATTTTTCCAAAGATATGGTAGATGTCAGGAATAATAATGTCTTGTAAAATAATGTCTCTTAAAAAGGTGACCAGACTGGAAAGTCAGCTCAATGCTTTGAGGGAAACCAGTGAAAACCAGACTAAAATAGCTGGGGACCTCAACAACAAACTGAAACAGGTAATAAAAACGCACCGCTTTTGTCTTCAACAAGGAATTTCAAGAATATATACATTTTTTGAGATTGATATATTCATTTCTCATTGGATTGGAATGCATGTCTGCATCTGGATAAGATCATTGCAGGCAGCTGAATAAGATAGTTAAGGTTCCACACCACTTTTAGGACCTGCAAAACAAGGACTATTGAATATTCTGATGTCCCAGCTAAAATTGGAGTAGGATCTTCGAGTAGACTCCAAGCCAAGACTCTCCCAATTTTTTTAGCTCTCAGTTTTGTTTTGTGTTATATGTGATTATCAGTAAAACAAAAAGTATCATATGATCAACTATGTGTATAACTTTAACAAAAATATTTATTGTGATGGGAAAGGGATCAAATCAGATTTATTTATAGAACACATTTAAATATAGCCAAAGTGCTGACCCAAAGGCTGTACAAGAAATGCCTGTCAGGTTATGTTACTGTATTAATACAGGGACATGTACACACATCCAAGTATATATGTTGGCTCATTGAGAGTTTTTTTGGTCTCTGCAGGCTAAAGATGAGCGAAGTGCCATGGAGGAGAAATATCGCAATGAACTCAATGCTCATGTCAAGCTGTCTTCACTCTACAAGGTGAAAGTCACTACAAGGCACTATGAATAATTCTATTCACTCATTTAAAAAATAAAAAATAAAATATATTTAAATAATAATAATTGTCTTGAACTTGTGCTATTACGTTATTCCCTGCTTGAGTCAGTACGTGATGTCTTTGTTCTCCTGCAGGGGGCAGCAACAGATATGGAGACCAAGAACCAAGAGCTAAGCAGAGCAGTGGAAGAACTCAGCAAGCTTGTGAAGGACAATGGAGAAGGTATCATTCCAGTTTCTAGTTGTTTTCCTGAAAGATGTAAAATCCATGGCGTCATGGTTCCCTTCTGATTCTGCCTGGATACTCTTTCTAGTTCAAAACACAGTTCCTAATGATCATTGCTCACACTAGTCACCTGTGGAAGCCTGACAAAATTTGTTCCATTTTCATCACTGTTAGCTTTGTTTGCTTTACTGATAACTGTTTATTTGTAATCTTAATGTACTTAAAGTATAGGCGGGTAAGGACAGTCCCCACCACGAATTAGGAAAAAGCCCTGTGTCTAAAATGTATATTTCCCTATATTTAAGACGTATTTTTTTACTTTCTATGCAGCTAACAAGAGTCTAGAAAAGAAGGTGGAAGAGGGAGAAGAACTTAAGACGAGGCTTGAGGCAGAGCTAAGAGAGAAGATCAAGAAAATGGAGAAAGAGCTGGAAAATGCCTCAACGAAGGCTGCTGGGAAACACTGCTGTAAGAACACACACTGAGAATAATTTAGTTTTAATTTAATACCTAGTATGTATGTCTATACAGAATGGAACACCTGTATTCATGTGTGTTTTCTGCTCCAGGTGGGCCATCTCTGACTGAGGAGCAACTGGACTCCATGTGTCCATCAGCAGCTGCCATTGCTGCCATCGTCAAACCTGGCATGAAGTTCTTTGATGTGAGTTTAATGAAACATACTGGAACTTGAAGTTGGTCAAATCAGTTTTCTGATAGCAATATATGTCTGAATATGTCAACATTTGTGCTGCTAAATCTTTTAAACACTTTTAAAGCTCACAAAAGGCCTTATTTTAATGAACATGTTTGCATGTTAATCATCAATTCTTTGTGTTGTAACTGCATAGAGTATAACTCTCAGATAAGTTGGTAACCCAAAGAGTTTGGATGTGTTTTTGCTAGTGTATCTTTTTTTGACACTGCTCAAAGCCATATTGGCTACTTATTGCCTGAAGCATAAACTTTTGTGCCTTTTTTTTACAGTGATGGTTAAGTCACTAGTTAACAGACGCTGGCTATGATTTTGTGTGGTTTTTTTAGCAATTATGAATTCTTTTCTGTTTTTGTCTCTAGCTGTATAATGCGTATGCGGAATGTCAGACGCAGCTTCAGCTTGAGAAGCAGGAGACCAGGAGAGTGAGCAGAGTGCTGGATGAGATCGTCCAGGAGGTTGAGTCCAAGGCTCCTGTCCTCAAGCGTCAGAGAGAGGAGTACGAGAGCATGCAGCGATCCATGGCCTCCCTGTGCAACAAGCTGGAACAGGCTCGAACGGTCAGGAATAAAATCTTGTTTCGCCTGTGTTTGTTTAACTGCTGAGACTGTTCCTGTTGTGCATATACATGGTGTTTTACAGTAATGTGTTGTAGCATGTACAAACAATACTTTGTGAATAAGTAATCCAAGTTTCCTCACTTGATAATCATCAGGCATACCTGAGTTAGGCATGTTTTTGTGACCGCTGGAATGTGCGCTTTACAATGGACCCGAGACTTAGGTCTACGGCTAAGGCATGGAGACCAGTCTTTATTTTGGGAAACAGAAAAAAGTTGCAGTGAGGCAAACCTTACTGGACCAGTTGATTGAGATCCTCAGAGACTCTGACAATGTACCACATTGATGCTAAATCAGGAAATCATGGTTGCATGTGTACCAGTGGTCCCAAAAATGTAGGTTACTAAGTTACTGATGATCAGGCTTTGTAACTTGAAATGCTGATTTGTGAAAGTTATTGCTATGTTCACATTTCTGCAGTGCTCCTTTTGTGTACAACAGGAACAGTCTCAGGAGGTTTTGATTGAGATCCTCCTATCAACCACATTCATTCACCTTTTGATTCCCAGTTACAAGTTCAGTGGAAGGTCAGTGTGCATTTTGTTTCCTTTTTGTCGTCAGGAGATCTACAGTTTGCAGAAAGAAAAAGAAGAGGCCAAGCAGCGATGTGAAAGCATGGAGAGAGAGAAAATGAAGACCAAGAGACAGCTAGAGGATACATCTTCACAGGTACACACACACATGTACACACACACACACACACACACATGTTTATGCATGCACACACACATTTTTTCTTCTGTTCTTTTGTGGAAACTCCATTGACTTAATCAATTAGATTAATCTGTTTTGACACAGATTCATCAATGTTTGCCCCAGTTATTTTATGAGGAGATAAACCTGGTTTAATCTATCGATAATGTGATCAATTACATTTTCTTAACAGATAATCAACAAAAGAGGTTCCTGTTGCTTTGAGCAATAATGTTGGTCATTCATTTTTCTCTTGTCCAGGTGTGTGCTCTTCTGGTTGAGCTGGAGGAGGCCAGAGGTAATCGAGTGACCAAAGATGATGGCAACTCCACCAACATAACCAGCACCTCTGAGGTCATCAGTCCGCAACAGCTGTCCTTCCGTAGTGTGGAGGAGCTGCAGAGAAGGAACCAAAGCCTGCTGGAAAGGCTGAGGGAGCTGGAGGAGGAGAAGGACAGACAGCGGAGCCAAGTAACCTCAGCACGGTAATAAGTACTATTACTTTTTAAATTGCTACAACAGCTGGCTCTAGATAGGTCATGTGTGTGTGTGTGTGTGTGTAGGAAACAAGACAGGGTTTTTAAATTTTCAGTGGTATAGAAAGAGTGTAAGAGCACAGAAGGTGAAAGTGACAGAGGGAGTAAACAGGAGGAGAGTTTAGATTGAAATATTTTTCCTTGCAGTGATGGTGAGATTGTGATGAAGGATAAGAGACCCGAATAAGGGAAATCAAGTGTAGCCACAGTGCCAGTCCTGAAAAATTTAGTTAGAGGAACTATATTTGTAGATTTGGACCATTTGCTTAAGCTCTACCAGACACTGCTGTTAAGTTCAGTTGGTATCATGAATTGCATAGCATTGATAAGCCGTGAAACTACTTGAAATTGCTTAAAGATGTGTGCTGTGTCTTTGTGGTCCCCTTCAGTGTGTCAGAGTTGGAGGCCAATGTGGATAAGCTTCAGAAGGAGGTGGAGCAGCTGAGAGAGCAGAGAAACCAGCAGAAACAGCTGGCTGACTCCAGTGCCAGACAGAGAGACATGTACAAGGCCCTGCTGACACAGAGCACCGGGTTCAGCCTGCCTCCTCAAGGTGACACGTTACTAACTTACATGAACTCCCTGATGTGGCTCAGAGGGTAGAGGCATAGGGCAGGTTCTCCACTTACAGAAGGTCTGTGGTCTGATTGGTTTCACTAGTGTGCATGTCAAAGTGAACTTGGTCAAGATACCAAACCCAAATTGAGTGAGTGTTTGCTCCTAATCAGCGTTTTAGGACTTTGAAAGAAGGCCCTGTGTAACATTAACGTGTATATGTGTGTGTGTTACTGAGTGAATGCAGACTTGTATCGTAAAGCAGCTTTTCATGTGTGTCTACAGCTTCCGATTCTTCATCCCACCTTACACAAGTCAGGCCCTCAGTTCCAGCTACTCGCTCTACACCTCAGAGAGCTGCTGCTGCCGAGTCAGTGCTGAATGCTCAGGCTAAAGCTGCTTTAAAACAGGTACATATGAACAACTTCACACCCTCATGTTTATGTTTCTCTTCAAATGATATAGGATGGAAAAAAACATCCAAATTCAGTAGCCTTTTTAAGTAGGTGTGTGCATGTGTACATTTCCAGCTGAATGATGCCTTCACCCTATATAAGAAGGAGAAGGCAGAGAACGACAGGATGTTGAATGAAACAAATGACAAGCTGCAGAATCAGCTGACAGAACTCCGCTCCAGCCACGCCAAGCTCACATCTCAGTTAGAGTTCAGCAACAAGAGGTTTGTTACATCCACTCTTGCTGCTGCATCTGCTCTATAATTTAGTTTTTTATAAAAAACAGATATTGTGTGTGTGCGTGAGTTATGTGTGTCTTTGTCCATTTCAGGTATGAGATGCTCCAGGAAACTGTATCAGCCTACCGCAGAGAGATCTCTGCCCTACAGGACAGGAACCAAAAAATGGCTGCAACAGCCCAACAACATGAGCACATAATCCACACAATGAGCCAGGACCTGAGACAGGCGAACGAAAAACTGGCACTAGAGGAGGTAAAGAATAAGACGAGCTTTACTATGTGAAGGATTGAAATGGTAATGGATGGATATCAACTGCACAGCGAGAGTTACTCACTAACAAAAAGTTAAATCAAAGACAGAGAGGCATCATCAGATATTTTTTAACTCCAAATATATGTAAAAAAAACACACACAAAAAAAACAACCAAAGTAAAAATTAGATGTTCATGTTGGCATTGAATAGATTGATTAAACATTGTGAACCTTTTTGTACTGAAAAGAAGTTTTCTATCTTCTTGTGTCGCTTAAGTTTTGAGCTTCATTTTTAGAATTTTCTTTTCTTTAAAGTTTACTGCAAGAACATCCTTAAACTTAACATATCATTAACACTTTGGAGGGAGCTAATGTCTCAATGCGGTTTTCAGTACAATGTAAATCTGCTAACAATGTACAGTTGTCAGGCACCGGCATACTCACCTGTCAAATTTTTACACATAGCAACACCTGTTTCTTTCATGCATACATGCCAACTTGTTTCACATCAGGAGATTCATGTCACTCTCTCAGCTAAACCAGAAATACAAGATGAGCTGCTCCACTACAATAGACTGTGCCATGAGAACATGGCTAACCATCATCATTTTGCAACATAATGGTATTTTGTGAATTTTGGTGCCCCTGTAGTTTCTTTTCCATGTGCAGCATTTTGCATTAACTCAGAGCTCAGACTCAGAATGGCATGCCAAACTGATTTTACCTGAACTAGAGACAATATGCTGCTGACACCTGGCCATGACATTCACTGGCTAAAAATCTGTCAAAATGGGCAGACTTCACTGTGATTAAAAAAACAAACAAAAAAAACCAAAAACAAGGCAACAACTTTGCAAACATGAGCTGTCGATAAAACCCCTCCTGGTCAGAACTCACCACCCAAACTGAATGTATCTCTCCTGCCTTGTAAACAACCAGCCTAGTAAGGGGCTGAGGCAAAACCATCATCTCTTTTGGTGAATGTAATTATTACCAAAACTTATTAAATTAGTTTTTATCTTCTTACAAGTTTTGCCCCGCTTTTTTTTGTGTACTTGTCAATTATAATTAGATTCTTTAATATCCCCATTTTTGTGTGTAGGTGCGTGTAGAGAACATGACAAAAGAGAGAGACATGTTAAGACAAGCAGAGAGTCGACTCAATCGAGAGAAGGAGGCCATGTTGGCTGAGCAGCGCAACCAGAACCTGCTGCTCACAAACCTCAAGACTATACAGGTATCAAATCATACAACAATTTTATTCTCTGTTTAACAAATGAAACCTCTCACTTTGTTCTTTCTTCTTTTTATGCAGTAAAGTTGGAAGCAAGAGTCCAATGATCGTAAAAAAATAAGCCTAGAAAATGAATCCTCCTCAAAGATCCACTAAAATAAAATGTATCAGTCAGTCCATATGTTATAACTTAAATTGATCAAAGGTGAAATAGATTTCCTGTATCATCTTATTGCGGCCTCAATGATTTAGTGTTTGTCAGTCTCTGTTGTAACAAGTTACCAAACATTTATAGGTCCTAAAATCATTTTCTCTAAGGATTTTTGACTATTCTTCTTTGCTCTCTCATATTGATGTAGCTGACTATGGAGCGTACGGAGACAGACACTCGCCAGCGGCTTAACAATAAGATCGAGCAGCTGGAGGTAGAACTGGCTTCAATGAAGACCAGACTGGACCAGGAAGTAGCACAGAGACACAGCCTTGGGCGCACCATGGACGTATGTAAACGTTAAATGCATGTGTATCTATAAATGCTTCTTTGTGTTGATGGACACAATGTATCATGTTGTCTTCTTATTTATCCCTCTGTTATTGCCATCTTGTCTTCAGGCTCAGTTATTAGAAGCTAAGAAACAGCTGGAGACCCAGAACACCTTGCAGCAGAAGACCAGGGAGTTATTGAGTAGCTCTGAACAGAAGGTGGCAGCACTGAGAGCCCAGCTCACTTCTGCTTCATCCTCGGAGGCTGTCACAACCACCCCAGCTACTAGAGCTTCAAACCTCAGAGCGCCACTTAGAGGTAAGAACAGGACTCAGGACTCAAATGCCTCAACCGCGTCTGTAGTATGCGGTCAGCTGATAGGAGCTTCCAGTAATGTCACTTGTAACTGATAATCTGAACAAAAAAGTTTGAGGTGCATATGTTTTCAGTTTATGTTGAAAGGAAAGACAGACATAGGTCTAATGCTAACACTGTCACTGATTTTTAAATGCCTTTTTTTTTTTTATCATGCCCCTTGTCTCTGCACACCCTCAGTACGCTCTCCAGTGCCAACAGCCTCCCAGCTGCCCAGCCAATCAGAGCAGGAGCTTGTAGAGGTGAGAGGTCTCCTGCGTACTGCTGAGGAAAAAAACAGTGAACTGGAAGAGCAGCTAAAGAATGCAAATGCTGGTGTGGAGCAGTACAGGGCTGTGGTGCTTACTCTGGAAGACAGTCTGAAGAAAGAAAAAGAGGTACAGCTCTTTTATTTATTATTCTTAGGAATATACAACATCTTCTGTTTATTCTCATACACTCTGCTATCTTTATTAGTTACACACACCTGCCCTACATGTGAACTGACTATCCACCATTCTTCAGTCTCGCTCCCCTCTGGAGATCCGACTAAAGGAGTCGGAGGAGGTGCAGAAACAGCTGGAGAAGAGAATTTTGGAAGTGGAGAAAATGAAACAGCAGGAGCAAGAACAGAAAAGACAGGCTGTGGATGCAGTGGAAAAACAAGTGAGCATGATGCAAACATTTATGCATTTATACAAGTGAACCTTTGTGGAAATGACTCTGCATCTTATGTTGTCACTTAAATCAAATCTCCTGTTGCTTTTTCATGTGAAAGAATCATTTAAGGTTTTATCTCCTTTATTTGGATAAGTTAGCAAGATTAAGATACAGAATAAGTTAAAGCGGCTATGATTTATATTTTCATAATGACAGTGTATCAAAGGCCAATGTGAAATGTGACATTATTAAAAGTCTTTTACTCACTCTTGCTTATCTCATAGCATCTATTCAGCCACAGCAGGCAGTTGTTAGGTGATATTTTCCTCAGGATTTGGTAGAGATCAAAAACGAAGCTAAAAGAAAGTTAATTTTGGACTTGATCTTCTGATGGCCAGAAACGCAAGTTCGAATAATCAGTAGCGTTGAATTGTAACTGCTGTATGTGTAAATTAGCACTTTCTGCTCCGAAGCCAATCATATGACCTGATGAATAACTGCAAGTTTAATATAATAACTTTATAATTTGGTGCCATTTCAGATGTGTTGGTAAAATTTACAGTCGTTGTAGAGAGCTAGACCCATAAATCATCAGGTCTGGCCAGTATCAGTTAATCATAGGTATATCTATATCAGCTGTCAATTAACAAGAAATTGTACCACTGAAATACCAAACTAATGATGTAATGTAGACACACGTTACATAGTTTACATTATTCACCAGAGGGCACTTGCAAGCAATTATTGAGATGCCTCAATTAACTGCCTCTTAGTTGACAAGTCAGATATTTGGTCTGAAATGTCTTGGTTGACTAAGAAATGTGTCATCACTTTGATAAACTCCAGATATATAAAGCTGTTAGATAGACGCAACAAAGTTCTTGTGTCTATATGGGTTCTCTTGCTGTCTTGTCCAGGTATGCGACCTGCAGCGCAGTCTGAAGACCAGCCAGGCAGAGCAGCAGGAGGCGCTGGAGAGAGCTGCTGCTGCTGTTACACAGGAGCAGAAGGCCATACAGGACAGCCTGCTGCAGGTTGAGTAACACACAGAACATATCAACTGACAAAAATTCAAAAGCTGTGTTCACCTATGTGGGCTTAACTTGTTTATCCTCTCTCCTCCTCTCAGACGAAGCTAGCTGCAGAGGCACAGGCTAAGTATGAGCGGGAGCTAATGCTTCATGCTGCTGATGTGGAGGCACTGCAGGAACTGAAGAAAAGATCTCAGCAAGAAGCAGCACAAAAGAGGGAGTTAGAGGAACGACTGAACAAGATCTCCTCCCTCCTGCAGGAGAAGACTGCTGCCTGGAACACAGAGGAAAGAAAGCTGAAGGTAGAGGGCACAGACTAGGCATGACCCCTTTGACACAGCCTATGTGTTTATAAAGTTTATCCAGAAAACTATTAATTAAAATAACTTTCAGTGAATGACATTAATGTGCAATGTAACTGGTTTACATTTGTACCTTTTCAAAGATTCCAAAGTGTCTTTAAAGGACACCTGAGGAAACGTTGCTCTAGTTGATCGTGCCTGACTCTTTTCAGGAGGATCTGTCCAACCAGAGTCATCGCAGTGCAGAGTTGGTGAGGCAGAATGCACTCCTGCACCAACAGATGGATGAAATGGCCTCCAGGAGTCGTCAGATGCAGCAGCAACAGCTGCAGCATGATTTGTCATTAAGTGAGGAAGGGAAGACCACAGAACAAATTCTAGAAATACTCAGGTAATACTACTGCACCACAGGTGGCTGTGTGTTTGAACAAGCATGTGTGAGGAGAGCTTTGGAATTTTTATAGTTAAAAACTTTCTCAGTGTTAATTCCTCAGGACTGAGATTGATACCTGTGTGTCTGTGTTTTCGTTGCCAATTGGGGAACTTTTTCAGTATCAACACCATCCATGTTAGACCAAAGACTTGTCCTTATAATGGGAATCATTTTTGAGGTCCTGGTTGAGATTAAGTGCAAGGTGCAAATTGAGGTTTGGTCAAGTTAGACTTAAATTTTGACAAATAATTCTCAAATTTTCTGTCATGCCCACCTTTAGGAGTGAGGAGAGTTCTCCCTATAAACATACATTCATTTGACTTATTGTCTCTCCATATTTTTTGTCTAGTCATTACATCCCACCTGCAGGGACTCTGTGGGGCCCATCCCCCAGTTTAAGGATCAGTGATATAGGCTTTCCACAATGAATCGAAGGCAGTTTCCTTACAAGGATAGCTATGCAAACCCTTGTGTGATTGTAGGTATGTGCGGCGGGAGAAGGAGATTGCTGTGGCTCAATGTGAGGCGTCCGATGGAGAAGCTCTTCGCTACAAACAGCGAGTGGAACACCAAGAGAGAGAAGTGAAGGAGCTACAGGAAGCTCTGAATGCTGAGAGGGAGAAAATGCAGGTACAAAATGAAAAGATGAAGGGATGGAAGACTAGAGATGGATTTTGAAATATAAAGAATTTGGGGAGCTCACTGGTGAACTTAGCTCTTCAAGATAAAAACAACATCAACAGTATCCCTGTAACCAGTTAGTTTGCCTGATAATTAAAAGGAAATTTATGCTTAGACTAGTCTATTTAGTCTATGTTGTAATATGTGTGTATCAAGTTTGCTTCACAAACCCCTAGTGATGTTTAGTCCAAGGTAGTATGAGCATAATTGCATGGTTAACTTAAAACACAATTCATATTTGATGTCATCGCAAATGAAATGAAACTCAACAACACTGTCTTGGTTTAACTACACACTGTTCAACAAACAACTCTGGTTTGATTGAACTATTTCCTTCATCTAGTTAGGTTAAAAAGTATATTGCCCAGACAAGTATCTGCCCCCACCTCTGTCTCTTTTCTCTGGACTTACCAGACTGCAGCTTGGAGCTGCTGTAGATCACTTTAATTTTGTATTCCGTGTTGTCAGACTGTCCTTGTTCAGTCTTGGAGGCTGTGTTCAGTCTGACCGTGTTACTGGAAGGCTGCTGAGTCCCGTTCCATTGCCTGTGGTGTAAACCAACACTCCCCTGGTGATCAGAGCTAAACCTAACCCTATTCAGAGAAGTAGCTGCAAAGCTGACTGGCCAACAGCTATACACTTATACTGATAAGCTGTCTGCCTTTTTGTTTGTGGTAACCCTAACAATTACATGTTTCACCTTTTAATAAAATAAAAAGCTAAAGTAAAAAGGTTTAACTAAATATTGTTTCTGGTGTGAACTAGCGATGATAGCAACATTTAATTTATTAATTTAGTAACTGCACACATCATTGGTTTGAAGTACACTGTTTGGGGATGTTAACCAACAACATTTTCTATAGTGAGAAATTTAGCATCTCCAGAGGTAGGAGGGTAGATAATGAGGATTTATAAGCTGTGAGTACTTGCTGTTAGGCAGAGGAAAAAAATGTTTTGAGACACGCTACCATTACTTTTCAATTGCATGTGAAGGCAGAGTGTGATAAAAGACTGATAATGAGAAAACAATGAATGAATAAGCTAAGAGTTCATGTATTCACGTATTTGGATGTTTGATTGTTTTACTGTCGGAATGTGTTCAGACTGTGAAAGAGGCATTGCCTTCAGCAAGTCAGCCAACTAAAATGGTAATAAATGAATAATGCTAACTGAAGGCTTAAGAAAAGAAAACAGCTCTAACCTGTAATTGTTTACCCTCACTCCATGGCTCAGGCAATGATGAAGACTCTAGCTCAGCAGGAGGAACAGCTGAAGAAGACTGAGATGTTCAGTGCTCTCCAAGAAACCAACAGGATGCTGAAAATAGACAGAGAGAAGCTGGAACAAGAGCTGCAGCAAGCTCAGGCTAAAGTAAGAGTCAAGTGTTGTATGTAATGGTTTGTGTCTTTTTTTTTATTGTCAGCTTTGTTTTTTATTCCTAAAATTGTTTTTGTGCATGCAATCAGTGAATAAGTCCATGCTGCTCAGTTGCATTAGTTTCCTGAATCTCTAAATTTTTATCCAAAGGAAAATGTGTTTCCCCTTTGTTAGTGTTACTTACTTGAACAAGTTTGCTTATACAAGTAAAGATATTCTATCCTTATAACTTATACAAATTTGTGCTTAGTTTTGTAACCGTGATTATTAAGATTTAATCACCAAGAAATTTAGTGAAGCAATGGAAACATTTAAGAAACAACACAGTGCCTATTTAAATTTCAAATGAAAAATAGAACCAGACTATTACTGCCCATTGCAGTTTACTGCCCCAATATCAGCCCTTCTTTCAATTTATCACTAAATGAAAGTTGTCTTTAAAATAAAACCGCTCTTCCCAGAACTTTGTTGTATTTTTGAGAGGAAGTTCTTTTGTAACCTTGTGCTGCGTCTGAGAGCTTTTCTTTTTATACCCTTGTTGAGTATGTTTCTTATTCAATCAGGTTTCGAAACTTCAGTCAGACATAAGCCCACTTCATCACTCCTTGTCTCAGCTGTCAGAAAGAAATGGCTCCCTTCAGGCTGACAAGAGAATACTAGAAGAAGACCTTAAACGCTGGAAGGCTAAAACACAGGTAATTGCACTGTATGTGTTTTTAGGAACTATTATGTTGTATATATTATGTTCTTATCTTCAACTTGTTGCAGAAACTATTATAGTTTGTACTTAAAATGACTGCCCCCCTCCCCCTACAGCAACTGATTAGCCAACAGAAAGATGGAGATGTGGAAGAAAGACAGAAAATGGCCACTGAGAGGGAAACTCAGCAGAGACGCATAGCACAGCTAGCTGAAGAGACAGCCAAGCTGAAGACTGAACTGGCAAGGTAGATCACCAGCTGAGACACTAACTGAACACACACACACACACCATCAGGTTGAATTCATGAAAATAAATAAATAAATAAATAAATAAAGCATGCAAGCAAGTATACCTTAAGGATCGACAAAACCCTTTCTTTGTAAAACCCCAGGTTTCACGAAGAAAGTTAGATTTTGCCATAAATTCAAAGAAACTGAAGCCAGAGACGGGCTGTTAAACAGTAAAATATATTTTCTGTTTAGGTCTGATTTTCTGCCCTGCAGTTTGTGCCTGACCTTTGTAGTTGGGCTGTTTAAAAGGCCAGAGCAGAACTTCAGCAGATATTGTGCTCAGTGGCAGATTGATCGATGTATTCCTAAAAATAACCTGACTGACATCAGCATTATGTGTGTATTAGAACCGGTGCCAGCAATAATTCAGCACAGACTCAGCTGCAGGCTCTAAGAGACTCTGTAGCCCGTCTGACATCAGAGAGAGACACTCTGAAGAAAGACCTTGAAACTAAAACCAGCGACATTCAGGAGAAGAATAAGACCATCACTCAGGTCAAGAAGATTGGCCGTCGCTACAAGACCCAGTATGAGGAGCTCAAAGCCCAACATGACAAGGTGGGACTGTGTTTGTGGAATAAGATCAGCTGAGGCTGCAGTTGACAACTAGTTGAGTATGGATGAAAACTGAAATTTTGTGGGTGTGTGTTACAGCTGGTTGAAGAAACAGCTGCTAAAGTAGGAAGTGAAGCGGGTACGAGCCAGGAGGTGCAGCAGAAGCTGACCAAAGCTCAGGAGGAGCTCAACAAAGCCAAAGAGGAACTGAACACACTGAAAGAGGAGGTGCAGAAGAAACAGGAGGAAGTAAGTGAAAATAGGTATTGGGCCTTCAAGAACCTGGCATGCAATGATGGAGCACCCTGATACATTAACAAACAATACTTGCTTTACATAAGGGCATTTTATTCCTTATGTTCACAGATTGTGAATGCTCAAGTTAACTGTTGCACTCAAATATGCTGCATTAAAAGACTTCTGTCACAACAGTTTGCACTCATATGGCCCGGGTTCAGCTTCAAATATCTAAAAAGCTTGTCATCAAAACTCCTTCTTTCACCACATGGTTTATACTTGTCACCAACAATATACATAAGTACACAGGCACCTGAATTTGACGTCAATATAATGATTTCCTGTTGGTGCTAAAATGTAACATATAGCACCGATGAACCAGACTGTCAGAAAAGATCAAGAGACTTTTTTTCCCCTTACCAGGCCCAGAAATCCCAGCAGGAGCTTGAGGAGGCCCAGAAGGAAAACCAGCAGACCAAAGAAAAGTTCCAGGAGGTTCAAAACCAACTGACACAGACTCAGAACCAGCTGACACAGGTACTGTTGCCCATTCAAGTTGATCTAAACTGCAACTCAGTCTGTGTTTGATCAAGCTAGATGTGGCAAATGCAGTGTTGTCTTAATGTTTATGCTTCTAATTCTTTTATTAGTTTCTTAGAGAGGATTAGGTGGTAGTAACACCAAGGTGGATAGTTTTACCACGCAAAAAGGAGAAAAGTAAATAAGCAGCTCTACATGTAGAATCCTTTAGTGAAGGAAATAAATCATAAAGGCAAGAATCACTGGCTTTTTTCCCTCTTTATTCTATAGGTTCAGTCCCAGTTGTCTCAGACCCAGACTCAACTGCAGCAAAATCAGAACCAGCTGAATCAGAGTCAGAAAGAGCTTCAGCAAGAAAAGATCCGCACCCAGCAGGTAAGAACACGGCAGCACTTTACCCTTTACAGGGTACTCATCGAAATACTTTGAAATTCAAAATTTCAACCCGAGAGCGTTATTGGAGGACATAACAAGAGTTCATTACTTTTGTGACATTTTTAAAAAAAATTCTATTTTCATGGAAATAATTGAGGTCAATGAAATTACTTTGCTCTAATATGGTAAAAAAAAATCCAAAAAGTGCATTTACAAGAAGTACAAGAAAAACACTTTTACTCGTTTTACAAATAAAAACATTGTTATTACAACATTATTAAATTAAAGCATCGTCACAGTGTATGATGACGTATACTGTGACGTAGAACAATCTTCCCTGATTGGCTGGATGTAAACCATGTTTTTCTTAACTTCACTGAGAGGCGGGAGGAACGCCATTTGTATGTGTGTGCAAGTTACCAAAAAACGGTCATTTGCCCCATAAAGGGTTAAGTCATTTTGTGACCAACCCACATTACCAACCTAACCAGCTCCTCTAATTCAAGGCACAGAACCAGTTAAAATCAGCCCAGTCCCAAGCTCAAGCCCGTCAAAACCAGATCCAGCAGATTCAGAGGGAGCTCCAGCAGAACCTCGCCAGTCAGAAAGAACTACAGCAAAGCCAGCAGAGCAGTGAACAGAGCCACAGCCAGGAGGTCGGCAATCTCAAGACTGCTCTCAGCCAAACAGAACACAAGGTTAGGAGCCTTCTTTTCCTTTACTGTACATCAGATTAAAATTATGTTCATACAGAAAATGTCAATGGTACAAAAAATATATTGTTTTGTGTGAATATTTCATAAGGTTGTTGCTGTTGTAATCAAACCTTTGACTTTTTTTGTGTAGTATGTATATTCATATGTACTATATCTGTCCTTACACCCCACAGGTGACTGAGCTTCAAGGCCAGTTGGACAACCTACAAAAGGTTTGGAAAAGCTTAGCACTGAACTGTGTTTTAAAGCTAAAAATAACACAGCTTGAACAAGTGATGTGCAGTTGTGCAGTGATGTTTGTTTAATTAAGTTCTGTAACATCCTGTACAAGGATTTATTTTCTGAAAAGTTGTATGTATGAAGTTTTTTTTGCCATCAATTAAGCTGAATTTACCAAAGGTTTACTAACAAATGCTGACATTTCCTTGTTGAATCAATTGAAATAAGCTCTTTTTTAGACAGATCATGCACCAGCACAGCAAAAGATCTATTTTTACATCACCTTTGTTTATGTAAAGTAAACATAAACATTATGCATACCGAGTGTGTGATTTTTAAATGAAGTGCCATTTCTAATCGATTCTCAGGTGGTTGGTGAGCGTGAGGCAGACATCAAGCGTCTGCAGGAGCAGCTGGCTGAAGCTAACCAGGCTATTGAAGTTAATCGTGCCACACAGGCCAACCAGAGCCAGAGTTCACTGTCCACCCAGGCCAATGACTCTGGTGATGATGTCCAGGCACTGCAAGGGGAGCTGGCAAAACTCAGACAAGAGGTACTTCACATCAGGCTTTTCAAATTTAGTTGTAATCCAACTTTTGTTTGCAATTGCATTTCTCTATTGACACAAATGCATTTGTGCTCATTGGAGTTCGATTTGAATTTTAACCACTGTACATTTTAAAAAGGTTTAGGAGATCATCACAATCTGTTGTTTTTTTACAACTTTGGATTACAAAGTCGCAGCTTTTTTGGAATTGGAGTTGTTTTACGGGGATGCAGGAAAGAATAAGTTCTAGCTGACAAGTCATTTGTAGACCAGTTTCTGGATTGCCGAGTCCATATAATATATGAAGCAAAGTGTCATGTTGTCTTATAATGTCATTCACTCTTGCAAGAACAGCAGTTATAATGCTATGCTATGTTTTCTATGCAGCTCTCCGAGGGCAAGAACAGAGAGGAGCAGCTTAGACAGCAGATGGCTGAAAAAGAGGAAAAAACTAAGAAAGTCTTCATGGGAGCCAAGACCAAAATCAACCAACTGAACAGTGAGTTCCACAAAAGCAGTTATGCACACAGAAAGTAAAATAAAGATCTGTTGAAGTGCAACTAAACAGGCTTCTCTCGAGGTTATGGGTATCTTGAATTCATCACCTGCACTGTAACCTGTAGGCACTAAGGAGCAGCTCAGTCAAGAGATAGAAGAACTAAAACAAAATAAGGAGGAAATGGAGGTGAGAATGAACGCCCTCAAGTCTCAGTATGAAGGACGACTTCTTCGACTGGACAGAGAACTGAGAGAACTGAGAGAACTGAGAGAGACGCATGCCCACTCTGACCCCAGAGAGGAGCCACAGGACCAGAGTGGAGCTAAGGTACATGCAGCATGCTGAGTGCCGACATGTAATGGAGACATGACCGCACAAAATTTGGGACTAATGATCTTTTTTTTTTTTTTTTTGACTCAGCAGTTTAGACCAAATGCTTTTTAAAAGTTCTTATTTCATTCTCTAGTTATGTACAAGGCAAATAGATATGCAGTTCATTTTTTCCTTCTTTTTCCTTTTCTTAAAATGCAATGTGTAATGTTATTTTTAATACTGGTATGGTATTTTGAATGGTAATTTGAATCATGTGACAGAGTATCAGGGCCACTAAGTAGTACTGTAGAAAAATGCAAGATCACTTATATAAAAATAATGCCAGTTCCATGGTGCATGAGTCAAAGACCATGGTTGTCCTAAAGCATTAACTGGAGCACAGTGGGAACTCGTCTACCTCCACAGGTTATAGCATCCAAAAGTGATTAAACCTCAGAAGACTTTATAAAAACAAAAATGTTGTAATATGTCGTTACTGTATACGTTGCTGATATGACCATGTTTAGACCACACAGGAAAATGACTTGACAAACTTGAAAAGGTATGACTCAAAGTACTGAGAGTTGTTTTTATTTTCAGTTTTATTCCCTGGAAATATTGCAACTTTTTTTGCAAATATTACCACTTGTTTCTTATTTTAACTAGTTTCTTCAAACCAAATAGCCCTCTATGTTATAATTCCCTCTCTGTTGTTTTTGGCATTGAATTTAAATATAACCATTTTGTGTCTGTACTAAGGTGGGTACTCAGGTCAGACCTGCAGACCAGAGACAGATCTCTTTGAAGAGTCCTGCCCAGGAAAGAGGAAGGTAACTAATAGACAAACTTCTACGAACAAAACTGATTTTTTTGAATGGTTATTATTAAGCTTTTTTATTTAGACTGTAGAAATTTACATTTTTAGGTAAAGAATGAAGTCAGAATTCTAGTTTCAGTAATATACTTATACTTCTCACTTTTCTCTTTCAGCTCCAGCCTGTCTGACCCCCCCACTGCCAACATCCGCCCTACCCCAAGTACTCCATCTCCTAGCAACAAACCAAGCCCCTCCACTAGTAGCAAGGCTACACCTCGTGCTAGCATCCGGCCGATAATCACCCCAGCAACTGTCCCTATCCCCACGCCTACAGCCACTGTCATGCCAACCACACAGGCTGACAGCCAAGAAGGTGAGGGATTTAAAAAACAAATTCAATAAGATGGGAGAACATTGTAGATTATTTTGAAGACTTACTTTAAAATAGGTGAATATACTGTTGCTTCTCTTGGTAGTGGTTAGTTGTATGGTCACTTTAACTGATCAATTACACTCATCACATGTGTGAGGTGACTAATGTTTCTCTCCTCAGTGCTGATGGGTGCTGGAGCCTCTGTACATTCTACCAGCTCCGGTCTGGTGAACACACCCACATCATTGACTCAGCCAACCAGCACGCAGGCCACAGCTTTTGTCCAGCCTACCCAGCAGCAGGTAGCCAATCAGGATCCGGGCTCAAGTATGGAGGCAGAGCGACCATCTACATCCTCCTCTCTGATTGGAGCAGGTGAGCAGGACTTTGTGCCTAATCAACGACAATGTAACAGTTATCCAGAAAACACGGAAACAGGAAAGAAGCAAAAGACAGGATCTTAAATATTTATTCTTAAATATTAAGGTTATAATTGGCCTGCTGTGTTTCCCCCACACACTAAATAATCTCCCTGAGTGAACACTGTTGGATATGATGGCAGTGCGCTCAGAGAAGATAAAAGCAGTCCTCCTCCACTTTTCACTCCATCAGATGTTGGAGCCGGACTGGATACCAGCTGGGGACAGTTTAAACTGTGGAAACCTACTGATGTTGTTCTGTTTCATGTCATTTTGTGAGCTTTTGTGTGTGTGTGTGTGTGTGTGTGTGTGTGTGTGTGTGTGTGTGTGTATAATTAAAGCAGGTACAAAGCGAAGCAGAGAGGAGGAGGAGGAGGAGGAGGGGGAGGGGGAAGAAGAGGAGAGCAGACCAGAAAGTTCACACATATCTCCGACAACTAAGAAATTACGACTAAAACCAACAATTGCACTGCAGGTAAAACACAGTCACACATAACACACATAACCGAGAGACAGAATTTGTGGCCTTTTAATTCTCCATGTATCTCTCACTGGGAGACTGGGATCACACTTAACACTTGAGATGCATTGCAGACTCAAGATGGACCAGCTTTCATATGTTCTAAAAGTGTCTGTTTATCTCAGTTTTTATTGCTGTTTCAGTTTTGTCTATCTCTTCATTCATTCATCATTAACATAAATCCATGCAGCTACAGTTGTGCAACTCCTTGTGTTTCAGATGGAAGGTGATGAAGAGATTGAAGAAGATTTGAGGGATGAGGGGGAACAACAGGATTCACCAGATGACAGTCAGGTCAGTTACCAATGAAAGCAACTTTGAAGAGGATTAAAAAATCAGCTTTGTCAATTGATGACTTTGCTTTGCTTAGTATCGTTTTAAGAGGATCTTACTGTATGGATATAGAGTTTGACAAGTACTGACATTTGAAAGACAGCCGATACACCGCTACTATTTATCAAGTGACCATTTAATACACACATGGAAGACTTCAGAGTAATGTGCCTCTGACACATGCTTTAGATCAGTGGTTCCCAGAGTGGGACCACAGAGCAATTGTGAGGGGGGGCGCGGGGCGCAGGTGGAATGAATGAATCAATCAGTAAATGACACTGCTGGGACATGGACATGTTTTTGACGGGGCTCCCGTGTAAATGCAAAACAGAAGATGAAGCATCGCCAAATGTGCTTCCAAAGCAATTTTCTTTTAAGGTACAGACTAGAAAATATGATGACACATATCTTGCCTTTTGCTTCACCTGTACAATGGTGGGTAATGAAGAGAGACTGCAGTGTGTTGTCTGTCTTAAAGTGCTAGCTTTTGACAGCTTGAAGCCGAACAAGCTAAGACGCCACTTGGAGACAAAACATCCAGAGCACAAAGACAAGCCCGTTGAGTTTTTCAGACAAACACTCTGTGCACAACAGTCTCTCTTTACTAAAGCTGCATCTGTGCCGACAAATGCTCAACTCTCCTCATATAAAGTTGCCTACAAAGTGGCACAGTGTAAAAAGCTGCACACAATAGCGGAGGAATTAATACTTCCCTGTGCTATGGACATGGTTTCTACTATGCTTGATAACTCTGCAGCTAGCAAACTAAGGGCTATTCCTCTGTCCAACAACACCGTCGGCAGGCGCATTTATGACATGTCAAAGGACATAGAGGAGCAGCTTAATGATAAGGTGCGTGACAGCCGCTTTTCTCTGCAGATGGATGAAGCCACTGACAGTAATAAAGACTGTTTATTGATAACTTATGGATAGCAATGTTGAATATTAAAAAAAGAAACCTGTTACACTGAACATAATTACACATTTAAGGTGCTTGAAAACAGTTACACTTAAAATAATTACACTGTAAAGGCGGTTTGTTATTTTGTTATTTATCTCTCATTCTAAAGAAGTTGTGGTCAATGGCAGTTTACTTTTATTTTTTTAAAAAAAGTTGAGGTTTGTATTAATTAGTATGAGTCTGAAAACAGAATATGTGTATGTATGGGGTGGTGCAAAAATTTTCTTATGTACGAAAGATGGGCCCAGCAGAGAAAGTTTGAGAACCACTGCTTTAGATGAACAGCACTCACACCTTTCATCAGGTTTTCTTATGACAAGTTACATTTGAGTCACATTAATGTATTGTTGTATGCTGTCCAAAGTGTCTATATATATATATATATATATATATATATATATATATAGTGTCAAAAAAATAAATTATTAAATATGGAGGAGTGCAGATGGTGCCTCAAGTAGTCTCAAAGCCTGAGGGAAGAAGCTGCCCTGCAGTCTGGTATGGCAGCAGATTCCATTCTGCAAGATGGTTGATTTCCTCCTGATATGAAAACTCATCATTGTTAGAAATCCGGCCGATGATGGTAATGTCATCCACAAACTTCACAGTAGAGTTCTCTCCATGTCGGGGGTTGCAGTCCTGAACAGGAGGGGGCTGAGCACACAGCCCTGGGGGGCTCCAATGTTGAGCACTAGAGTGGAGGAGGAGGAGAGACTGCTGATCCCAACTGACTTGGGTCTGTTTGTGAGGAAGTCCAGTATACAGTTGCAGAGAGTGGTACTGATGCCCAGAGTGTTCAGTTTTCCAATCAGCCTCATGGGGGAGATTGTGTTGAAAGCTGAGCTGAAATCAACAAACAGCATTCTGATGTAGGTGCTGCTTTTCTCAAGGTGAGTGAAGACTGAGTGAAGAGCAGGGGAGATGGCATCCTCTGTGGATCTGTTAGTTCTGAATGCAAACTGGTGAGGGTCCAGACTGGCAGGGATATTGTTCTTTATGTGCTGGAGAACCAGTTTCTCAAAGCACTTCATCAGGATGGGGGTAAGTGCCACAAGGCGGTACTCATTTAGGTCAGACACTGTAGACTTTTTAGGCACAGGGATGATGGTGGCTGTCTTGAAACAGGTGGGAACACTCTCCTGTGACAGTGATATGTTAAGAATATCAGTAATGACATCTACTAGCTGGTTGGCACATTTTTAGTACACGGCCAGGGATGTTGTCAGGCCCAGCAGCTTTACTCATATTCACTTTCAATCAATCAATCAATCAAATTTTATTTGTATAGCCCTTTACAATAACCATAAAGGTACCCAAAGTGCTTTACAACAAAGCCATAAAACAGTACATAAAAGCAATACATAAAACACAGGTTTTAGACTGTGGAAAGTGCTAGTGCTGCAGGTAATTAAAAGCCTTCCAAAAGTAAATAAAATAGACCAAACAAAATAAGAATAAATAAATAAATAAAATACAATAAGTGCGTATAGAAAACAAGACTGCCCTAGTCGGAATCGAATGCAAATGTAAAAAAGTGGGTCTTCAGCTTAGATTTAAAAAGGCAGAGGTCAGTAGTGGTGCGAATGTCAGGGGGCAGTTTGTTCCACAGTCTGGGAGCAGCAACAGCAAAAGATCGATCACCCCACTGTTTGTATCTCGTCCTGGGGACTTCTAACAGAGGCTGACCTGAAGAACGCAGGGCCCTGCCATGATCACGAATAGTTAATATCTCGGATAAGTAGGAGGGCGCCCTGCCATTGATGGCATTAAAAACAAACAAAAGAAGTTTAAAATCAATTCTAAAATGAACTGGAAGCCAGTGGAGTGATGACAGCACAGGGGTAATGTGTTAACATCTGGAAGTGCCTGTTAAAAATTGGGCAGCAGCGTTTTGCACAAGTTGGAGACGTGAAATTGAGGACTGGCTGAGGCCAGCATAGAGAGCATTACAGTAGTCCAGTCTTGAGCTAATAAAAGCATGGATTGCCTTCTTGAGATCTTGCTGAGAAAGAAACGGCTTCACTTTGGCCAGGAGACGTAGCTGAAAAAAGCTTTTTCTAAAAACAGAACTAATCTGTCTATCAAATTTAAGCCCGTTGTCGAACGTTACCCCAAGGTTTTTTACAATTGGTTTGAAAAAGGGGGCCAGAGTATCAGTTTGTTTTAAAAACATTCAACATAGGTAGTGTTCCAAACAAGATACATTCCGTTTTGCTTTCGTTCAAATGCAAAAAGTTTCGTGCCAGCCAGTGCTTTACATCAGTAATGCAATCAGACAACTTAGTAAGTGCAATATTTTCATTGGGTCTCATGGGCAAATATAGCTGCAGATCATTAGCATAAAAGTGAAAATACAGATTTCAGCAGGACTTTCAGCAGGACTTTCCTCACATACGCTGTGTATACTGACAATGGCCGGTCCTCTGGAGGCGGAGTAGACTTTACAGCTGACTCTCTGTTTAGGAGATCAAAGCGAGATAAAATGTGTTTAGCTCGTCTGGTAATGTGGCCTCACACATGATGGGAGCCCTTCTGCTTTTGTAGCCTGTAACACTTTTGACAGCCTGCCACATGTCTTTGCTGTTGTTGGTGTTGAGGTCTCTCTCCATTATCAGTGTCCTAACCTGTGGTCTAAGAGTACTCTACCCCTGCTTTTATACATACAATCCCCAACTCAAAGATACAGACTAAAAATGAAATCTCGCAGTACTTATTAGGCAGTGTTTTTATGTATACAATTTTTAATTGTCATTTTAGAAATGGTATTCAGCCCTTCAGAAGACATGTAGACACCCAAGGAACTAGCTAAAAAATAGCAGTGGGTCTGGATGAGACCAGGGCTAAGTGATGAAACAGTTTAGTCCGATGTTTTCCGATTTTAGTCCTTGTAGTTGCAGATGAAGCAAGTCTTCTCCACTGTACTATTTTTTAAAATTGAATTATAACAACGATTTTCTTAAAATCACCTGCAGTGGTTTAAATGCCTGATAAAAGTCATGTATTTGTGTTGCAGGAGCTTCCAGTGGGAGATTTTCACACCTTAGCTGAAGATGACATGGAGGAAGAAGGCGTGTCCCAGTCTGTCCCCTCTGATCTGATGTCCTCTCAGGGCTCCGCTGTGATTCGAGATGTCATTGTAATTGAGACGGACAGCGACAGCCGTGAGAGCAGAGAAGGGGTGGAGAAGCAGGAGGGTGAAGGTGAAGCTGAAGAACAGGAGGAAGAAGAGGACGAGGAGGTGCTTTCCAGTCAATGACTTCGTCTCAGTGTTTTCAGCTTTGATCTGTTTTCTGGAGTAACTAACCAAGCCCTCTGTGTCTGCCTCAGTACAAGGAGGAGGATGAGGAAGATGAAGATGAGGATGATGCTAGTGATGGCAGGATGAGGCATGGAGAAGAGAGTAATGAGGAGAGCCAGGGGGCAGAGGAGGAGGAGTCATCAGAGCCCCCCATTGCTGAGGAGACTGTGTGTGGGGCCTCCTCAGAGTCCCAGGGCCCCTCTGAGCCATCGCACAGCGGTAAGCATCCTCCTGCTCGGAGTGATTTGATTGGTCCTCATGTTGAAATCACTTTATGGGACTCACTCATATCTTTCAGGTGAAGGCAGCAGTAGCACTTCCATAGACTGTGACCCCCCCAGAGACCCTCTACAACTCCCCCCCACCCCCTCCTCTGCACACTCCCCCTCCTCTCTATCCTCTCTCACACCCCGCCTGCCCCACCCACGTAGGCCCCCACACCCCCTCCCACCACGGCTCCACATCCAACCGCCTGCTCAAGAGCTGGGACCCCCACACACACAGGTACACACACTGAGCTTTACAAAATTGAATTAAAAATGTTATCCCTCTGTGCTGCAGTTGACTTTAGCCTTTCAGACAACATGCAGTCAGAATTCTTTACAAACTTAAAACTGTAAATTGTCATTAAGAAAATATGTGTCAGGAAATTATTTCTTAAACAAAGTACAGAATACTCTGACAGTCATGATGTGTTCTGTTATCAGAGACAGCCATCTCAGCTGCGCAGACCATCGGTAGGACGCGGACCTCAACTGACCCCTGGAATTGGCAATATGGTAAGTGTGAGTGAGTCATGATTTTGAATTAAGTTTCTTGTATTTGATCCCCTTGTAAAGGGACCGGTGTGTGAGCTCAGTATATGTGAAGTAGTTCTGCACTTGAGAAAGTGTTTTTGGTGTTGCAGCAACATTTCTTTGATGATGATGACAGAATGGTTCCCAGTACTCCCACTCTGGTAGTACCACACCGCACTGATGGCTTTGCTGAGGCTATACAGTAAGATCTGTGCACAAGTGCGCACACACTCTCACGCATACACATACACATACACACACTTACACACACACACATAAATACACATAAACACACATACATGATGAGCTATCAAGGCTCGCTTTTTTTGATTTTAGCCACAAATACCTCTTTTTTTTAAATAGTAATAGGTCCTCCTTGGAAGTCAAATGATTACTATAAATGCCACATAGCCAAACATTGAACACTTGTTTGGTTTAAATCATCACTTTGTCTGTCTCTCATCTCCTCAGTTCTCCTCAGGTAGCAGGTCTGTCCACCAGGTTCAGGTTTGGACCACCAGAAGATCTGCTGCCACAGACATCAGCCTCACACTCTGACCTGGGACAGCTGGCCTCTCAAGGAGGTACTACAAGCATACACACACACACAGGCACTTGAACTTGTGTCAAACAGTGACATGTTGATTCATATTATCCTGTCTGCCATAATATTACTGCTGTAGGTCTGGGAATGTATGAGTCTCCTCTGTTCCTGGCTGCTCATGATGAGGATGGAGGAGGGAGGAGTGTCCCCACCACACCATTACAAGTGGCTGCACCAGGTTAGACACACACGCGCAAACAAACATGCACACACACACACACACACACACACACACACACATTAGGACAGCTTTACATGTATCATTTTCAGCTATGAATGCTAAGTCATGTTCCCTTGGTCTCTGTCAGTGACGGTCTTCACAGAGTCTCTGCCCTCAGACAGTGGTGACAACTTGGCATCCCAGTCAGTTCCCATGGTAACCGCCCCCACCGGAATGTCTTCTGCTGCAGATGATGGGGATGAAGTCTTCATTGAGCAAGAAGGAGATGGGTGAGTTTCAGTTTAAGAAGCATCAGGCCTGAAGTGTTTTTGAAATAATAGAATCAACAGTGTAACATGTTTTTCATGTTAGAAGCTGAATCTGTTGTTGTCATATAAGAAAAACAAAGATTTGCAAAGCAGTTTCAGTTAACTGATTGTGAAAAATTAAGAACAATGATTAAAATTTCTTTCTCAATCAAAAGGTCTACTTGGGGCAAAAAATCTTTGTACCATTCAACTACAAACAGATTGCAAGGTTTCAAACAATTTTAATAACTTTAAGGATACTAACTGTGTTTGCGTTTCTCAGTTCTGGTATTGAAACGTCTTTGGAGAGCCAACCAGACATGGAGTCATCAGGACAACAGAGCACAGATGCATCACTGCCATCGACCAGTCAAGACCTTGGTAATTTATTCTGTTTACCGACCACAATTTAAATCCTGATTGTCTGATTTTGATTTTATATGCTTCATTCATGGAGGAGATTCAAAAGTGGTCAGACAATAAAAGCTTTCCATTTCTAAGCTCTCAGCTAAGTAGTCTTCTGTGTTTGTTGTCGGTCTTTACTTGCCTCACATTAATAATTTCTCAGTTCAACCCCTCTGGCACAGTTTTCAGAATTTAGAATAACTAAAAAAAAATCTTACACATCTCATTTTTGTTTCATCCAGATGTAAAAATATTTAAACTGCTGCTATTTAAACGGGAAGAAAAAAAACAAAAACTTTTAATCATTCATTCATACATTGATCTCATCTAGAGGAATCTTAATGCTCTAATAGCAAATCTTTCCAATTGGAGATGTCACAAGTAGTTTAATAATCTTTTTTTGTACGCTCAGATAATCCTGATGAAATCATTCGTGTTCACCTCAATCTCTGTCCTGGGTGATATCACAGATGTTAGTACTTTGCTGTGCAAACAGAAGGCTCAGCGTCCCACTGATGTAATTAAGTTGTCTTCTGTCAGTCTGTCAAAAAGCTTAATATCCTGTATCATTGCTTCTCTCTGGCTTTACATATAGACACCAACAATGTTCCTCAGCGGCGCACAGTGACCAATCAGCTTCTGAGCGGCAACCTGTCAGGCAGAGGAACCAGAGGAGGAAGGGGGGAGGCCAGGACCCTGCTCAGCCGCAGAGGTAGGACAATACACTAGTCCTGGAGGACTGGACTGACAGTGTCTTCTGTACTATGTGCCAGTGTTTTTTCCGAAGATGGAAAAGTCATGATCTGACCCACTGCAGTACTTGCCTTCATTGGTTGGGTTAGTTAGGTTAAGGCGGAAAGAGGGACACTGGATAGAGTATGTTAAAGAATATCTAAGTAAACTAATCAGAATAGGAAGTGGAAAGGAGTGGGTAATCAATAGGGAAAATATAACAGTCCCAGGCACCTAACAATAGCTTTCCTATACCCATTCTGATACCAGATGTTTTAGTCACTCAGAGGTTGATGATGAAGCTGTTTATTGAAATGCATCAAGCAGAAAGCAACACACAGATATGCACAGAAATGATGGAGACATTATCATGAACAGTGACGATGTGCGATCATATGGATCATCTCAGTCATGAACTACAAATCTTTTTCAGGAACGTTCTCCCGAGGTGGAAGGGGCGGAGCTATGGGTAGAGGGGGCATTCCTTAATGATGATGTCACCATCACCAACTTATAGTCATCTCCCAAGACAAGGAAAGAAAAGACAACACCAAGTCCCTGGATTATATTCTGATAAGTTTTGAGACAGTTCATATATTATCAGTCAATCAATAAGTTATTGCTTGATCAAAATCAGAAATCGCACTATTACAGAAGAAATATGACTGCTTTATAAGAATGTGACCTTTTCTTAGAGCTACATATTGTCAGATTGTTTGTGAAATCCAGTTTTTACTCGTTTTAAATTTTAGTTCTTCAGTCCTGGGTTTGTAACTGTTAGTATCATAATTTTTCTCTGTCTTCAGGCCATTAATACATGTTTTAATAATAAAGTTGAATAATGATAGTTGACATCTTTGTTCTTTTTTGTGTGTTTGTTATAATTTTTATATGAATGAATTTTACAGACAGCCAGTCAGCAATGACTCACCCACAGTTACCTCGGGGCTTTAAATGGCCAATGTGGCCTTTTCATGTTTGGTCATATTCATATTTTGACAAAACAGGGATGTGGGAAACAATTACTGTAGAGCTGAAACATTCAAGTTATTGGCTAGAAAATTGATTTGCAGTAATTTTGATAAAGGATTGATTATCCAAGTTTGACAGTAATAATATTGACTACATATTCCCCTCTGGTATTTAAAAAATAATGGAAAAAATAATTATTTTCTACTGTTTGTCCAGTAGACATAATTACTTAAAAGAAATGCAGAAGCGAGGTCTCTCTCTCCCACTCAGGATGTTCCTGGACAGCGCAGCCAAACTCTGATGGAGTTTGCTGGGGCTGGGTTAGCAGGGTTAGCATTCTGATCTGCCATGTTGGCGAGGTTGGTGACCACTGCAGCAGGGCTAAAGATGGGAAGGGGTGTGTCAGCAGCAGATGGGTCAGGCTTGGCCAGTGCTGGCAGGTTACCTGGAATGTGAACGCTGAAGAAGAGAGCTGAAAAGAAGACAAAGTACATGAGTACAGCTCAGACACTCAACCAGACAAAACTCAAAATACATTCAAGTATTTACAGCCCAAAATGTAATATTTGATAAATATGATAAGAATATAATGATAATATAATGAAAAATGTATAATAAATAATATCTAAATTCATAAACAATAAAATATTAAGCTGCACTGAAACAGAGCGTTCTCTGTGAATCAGTCATGATGTTAAAACAGCAGCCAATCCTGTTGCTCTCTTGTGAGAATAAACGGACTACAGTCTGTGTGGTTCTTACGTCCAGAGAAGACATAGTGCTCATATAGGTCGCTCCTCTGAGGGCTCAGCATGGACAGAGCAGAGGTGACTGGGGTGGGGAATCCCTTCAGAGACACTTTGATGTTGATCTCTCCATTCAGAAGAACATCTGGATGTGAGGAGGAGGAGAGGAGAAGCTTCGATACTTGGGCAGTTACTTGATTTACCAAATATACATTCGTTTTATTTCCCGTCTTTAACAAACTGACCAAGCTACTACTGTTGGTTGGTGCTTGTCTGTAGTAGATGTTCTTAGCTTGCTGATGAAACTATGTCCTTATGTTGCAACTTTGGTTGAAATAATCTTTTAACCTGTAGCCTGGGCTTGTAAAGAAACAGTTCAACATTCTGAGGAAAAGCTTCTTTGGACTACTAACCAGCCTGACGAGTTAAACGCATCTGTGAGGAGCTTATTGGTTTCTTGCCACAGGATGGAGTGCTGCCTGATGGGAAGGTGAACCTCTGCATGATGTCTCCTAGAGGACAAAAGGGAGAACAGAGTCACAGCATTACAAAGACACACTGTAGCCTCTGTGTGAGTTATTTTTGTTTATGTATATATCTGTAAAGAGACGACAGAACTTTTTGCTTTACATCTGTACATGCTGTTTTAAACATGGCAGTTCATTTTGGACCTTGGGGAAAGTATGTGGGACAAATAGCCTGAACTCAAAGATCCACCCACTAGCTTTCTCCACCCTATAAACTGCATCTTGTGGTCTTTTTTAAGTGGCTTAAGTAATTAGAACAATGACAGCTTCACCTGAAAACTGAAAGCAGGAGTTGGACAACCACTGCTTCGTTCATGTGATCACACCATTCCTTTACAAGTGAGGACCATGTGCTGTAGCTAAAAAGCCCCAGAAAAACCCAGGAATTGGAACCTACTAGCTTTTTGCTCCTCCAGCTGCTCTTGGGACTCAGCAGCTTGTATTTGTACCTTGTGAAATGACTTCCTCCCTTCCAGCTTCAGACTGTATCACTGTGTCAATGTTAATAAGAGCATCCGTGTCTTTCTGTGTTTCTCACCATTCTTGAAGAAGAAGACAGTCTCTGGTCTGCTCCTGGTGGCTGGTACTGCCAGTGCTGCACTGATGCTCCCAGTCAGACCTGGGAACTCAGAGACCAGAGGTTTGGGGTAGCCCGGCTCCATCACCATGTTTCCATCCAAAAGCCAGTACTGGTCTCCCTGGAGCAGAACAAAGAGAAAAACTGCTTGTTACACTCATTTTACTACATGCATTGGTGGTGCCAATAGGTGTAGTAATAATCAAAGCAGTAGGTTTAACATTTAGCAGCACACTGAGGATGAGACAGTGCTTGTAAATGTGGTGACAGCAGCAGTAATAATGAACTGCGGTTATATTTTTACCTTGATGATGTAGGTGTTTCCAAGGCAGTTGCAGCGTGTGAAGACTGTGTCGATGGGAGAAGGGACACCCAGCGTGTCTGTGATACTCTGTGCAGGACCAACTGAGCGACTGACAGGATCCACTGACCAGAAGAGCTCACCTGAAACACACAAATAAACACTTACACATAACACTTTATGAATATAAAGGTCACATAAAGATCATACAAAATATCATCCCTGTAATAACATTCTATCAAACATGCATTTCCTTCTAGTAGTGCTGAATTTTTAGAATATCTTAAATCCCACAGTCATTACATTCCCTCAACAATAAAGTGTTTATCTATATGGGCAACTGAACACGCTCATTTAGAGCACTAAACAACACACTGATACTGACCTTTAAACATCAGTATGGTCCCATTAAGAAGAGCTGTCAGTCCATTGATGGGTGCCTCACTGCAGAGGTCAACATCAGCAAAGAGTCCTAAACACACACACACACCATTTAACTTACAAACTAAAACCTACTGGGTTAAAAATGTCTCCAGTGTGTTGTTTATTATATTTTTATTGTGCTAATGGATTTAAATGTCATCTTCTACCAATGCCCTCTGAACCACCTGACATCTGTTCAAAGTATTTGCTTAATGTCATTACTAGAAAACAGTAATACTTTACATTACATAAAACAAAAGATTTGTAGTCTTTGTGATTGTAAAGGCACAGGACACTGCAGTTGCACATGTTGACAAAGAATATTAGAAAATTGGGACACATATACACACAGACACAGAATTCTTGTCCTACCTGTCCCTGGACCCTCAGAGCCTGCTTCCACCACAGAGAGACCCAGTCCCTGTGCTACGTCCTGTAGGGTGCTCGGCCTGGAGCCTGCTGGCCCACTCAGACCTGAGAACACAGCACATTGACATTATGTTCAGTCAATTGTGATGAACTAGTGGGTTGGGTTTTTTTTTTCTTTTTGGTAACTTATCTAGTACCCAATAAGTTCCTTTTAAAATATATACATATATGTAAAGATAATTTTTTTGTGTTTTGATGTGCAATAAAAAATGGGGAAAAAATAGAAATAAAAATAGTACAGAAAAAAATAAAAAGGTAACTACTGTTAAAAATTCAGCACAATTAAAAAAAAGATTAATATTTAAATTGAAATGGAAATAATCTTTGGTTAAATTAACCTTGACTGGGCCCAGATGGAGCCCCTCCCCTGGGTGACAGCACCAGGTGGACATTTACTTTACCACCAGCAGCTCCTGGAGCAGAGGGACTGCCAGAGGCACTGCTAGCTTGAGAAGGACCACTATAGCTGGGCAGAGAGGAACCAGGTGCTGTTGATCCACCATGAGCGGAACCACTTGACACTGGCAGTAGACCTGCAGGGATGTAAGCCACACCTAAAGAAGAACAAGATTTTAAACTACTCTTTGTTCTAAGTAAAACGTGACATTTAAAAACAAAGAATAATCAAATATTCTAAACCATGTTGCAGCTGATTGGTTGGTACGGCAGGAAGAACAGGGCCAGCAGAGTTGACAGCCAGTGGGTTATGGAGCCCCATTGCACCTGGACACTGAGCCCCAGGGTACTGTGAGCAGAGACCCCTTGCTGCAGAATAACATAACTTAAATTACCATGTTACAAAAGCATTAATCATTACAAGGAATCAAACAAAAACCAACATATTACTGTGTTTTGGGGGTTTGATGATTCAGTGATGAAATTTGTTTGTGGTTAATCAATTAAATGTACTGCAACTTTTGTTTGTATACTGTGAGTACGGATAAACTGAAATTATTCAGTTTAAATGATATCACTTGTCTGTACAGTAAACTTGAAGCTTCCACTAGCAGTCATAAAGCCTGGTTCCACCTTATGACAACAAAATCTACCAACATAAAAGCCCCTACAAAGGCACAATTTGTTGATTTTTCCATTTTTATTTTAATGTAAATTTAACAATACCTTAATTAATAAGCTTTAGAGGGGCTGGCTGGTGTCTTTGGACAATGCTAATGCTAAGATATTCTAACTAGCATAGCTTCATATATAACCTACAGACATGAGAGTGATATCAGTCTTTTCATCTTACTCTCAGACAGGAGGCAGGTAAATCGTGTTCAATTACATTTCCACAAAACATCAAACTATACTCATGGAATCCTATGCAACTCCAGTTTAAGCTAATGTAAAACTTTGTTGGTGGGATTTCCCCAAGCAGAGCTTTGCCCGGTCAATAACTCAGTCTTTTTTATTAGCATTGCTGTTTATTTCATATTTTAATTACTAACAAACTCAGTATTAAAACAACTTTTACCTGTGAACCATTCCTCGCTCTCACTGTTGGACCTTTTCCTGCTCTTATCTAATTTGCGTTTTCCTGAGGAGAAGAGGTAGGAAAAACAAGAGAAATCCTAAGCAGCTACCTGTTTAAGCCTGTTTGGATATCTTTTAGAATATGTGATTGGGCACAAATTGAGCATATAAAATATTTTGTCACATCTCTGCACTGAAATTTGGTACATTATTAACAAACTTCAGTGTAGAAGCTACAATGGCAGTGAAAGGAATAATCTGTTGCCGGCTTGTTATTTGTAATTGATGGCTGCTTACCTGAAGTTGCAGCCCTCAGAGGCTGGAGGGTCCTGGTGTGTGAAACTGACACACTGGCATCTGAGAACAGAGAGACAATGCGGATAATAGAATTATGGGTTTATTTAGTGTTGAACTGCTAAAACTGTGTCATGAATTCAGATCAGGATGATTCTGAGGCTTCCAAAACTTTGTTAGTTGTCCTTACACTCCACTACTATGTCTTTAAATTACAACTACATTGGAGAAGCTTTGATTTGATGTTATTATGGGGCACTGTGTGCCAGGGCTCTATAATATATCAACATCATATTGTTATCATGGTATGAGACTGGATATTTATTTAACATTCAGAACCCACCAGACATTTATAATATTTGCCTTTACATTTTAAAGTTATTTTATCCACTTTCAAAAATGTCATTGGAACAACATTTTGTCAACACACCTGTGTAGTTATATTTACAATATTGCCACAGAGTTTTAATCAGGGCATATGATGAAAACTCCTATGGTACAGTCTTCCTGTGTATAGCTGTGTTGTTGTAGCTGTGGTGTCTTTCCTTACCGCAGTTTAGCTGGTAGTCATGGCAGCAGGTGTTGTAGTGGATGCACTGTGGATCACAATCACAGAGCTGACCGCGCCTGAATGTCTCACCACAACGACCCTGACAGGACTGAGCTGCAAGCAAGCACAACATTAACACTGCAGACAGGATGAATCTGGCTCTTACTTTGCTTTTGTTTAATGCTGCACCATGCTCACCAGCTTATTGCTAACACTGTGTCCAAGTTACATTCTAAAGTTGTGCTGAATCTGTTAACCTGTTTGTTCTCTCAAAACAGATGATCTCTAGAAAACAGGTGGATGAAGGAAATTAAACTGCACCAAACCAAAATGTATCATTAAACTATAAGCTTAGAGACTGAAAATAATTTATTAAAACCAAAAAACTGAGTTAAGAAACCCTAAAACCAATCACAAGCAGAAATATAAGACAAGAAAAGGCTAAGAACTTCCATAAAAGCTTTAAAAAAAATGTCATTCAAAGCAAAGTAATCCAGAGACATTAAAACAACAAGTTAAAGAAGACTAAAAACCTAAAAACAATCCTTGTACCTTGTATCAGTTTCACCATAGAAAGCAACAGTTATTTTCAGCTATGACATTTTGACATGTCACATAGGGTTGCCAACTCCTTGAAAAGTAAATAGGGGACACCTCCTTGGCAGGCCGACCCCCACCGGCATGGTGATATATTTTGCCTTTTTTTCCTGTGTGTGAAACGATTTTCTAAACATTTGACTCAAACCTGAATTTAATTAGATGCATGTTAGTGAGCGATACGAATAAGCATGGAAAACAAATAATTTAGCAATTTATTTTGTCGCCCCGCCAATAACAAAATCAACAGAATAAAATACATATCTGTCTTAAAATATATTTTGTCTTTAACAAAACCATGCTTACCTTAAAACAGTGTCAAGTATCAAAATACAATAGAATGCAGAACATTTCTGTAACAGTGCAGTTAG
>JAPZDZ010000004.1:1755764-1788120 GCA_029783805.1 Acanthurus tennentii | reverse complement strand
ATCAATAGATAGATAGATAGATAGATAGATAGATAGATAGATAGATAGATAGATTGATAGATAGATAGACAGATAGACAGATACATACAGATACAGACATTAGTGGAACGACAATATTCAATACATTAATATCACAACTGTTAAAAATGTAAATATATATCAGGCTAGTTGGCCTTCATGACAAATCCTATTTCAGGAGAGGAGAGGGGAGCAGTGGTGAAACACCGGAACCGAAGAGTCTTCCTGTATGTTTCCGCCCGGACAGTGTTACAGACGAACCAAACATCTCAGATCCTACACGTTTTTTAATTTATTTCCTTATTCCGTGTGTCTGTGAGATCCATTCAGTCTTTTCTGTTACCAGCTCATGTTCGGGCGGTGAGCGGCAGAGACAGCAGAGAGATCAGCTGACAAGGTGAGTGAAGCTTTGTGTTATCACTTTGATAACACATTCAAAATGAGGCAGAAGTAACAGGAAGTCAGTAAACCAAAGATGTAAACAGTCAGTCTTCCATATTCCGAGTAAAGGATGAAGATGAATACTGAGAATAAAATAAATCTGTAAATCATTAAGACTAATATATGCGATACAAGTAAATACAATGTACAATAAATGAAAGGAACATTTTGATTTCGTTTTTGGATAAATGTAGTTAACATCAGATACACTAAATGCATCAACAAAACAGGACCCACAATCCTGATGACTAAGCAATGCAAAAAAAACACCCAACACACATGCACCTCATGTGTAAAACAAACCAGCTCAGCCTCAGCATCTTCTTATTACATCATCTGAAATAATGTACATGAAAAATGGATGAACATAAATAGATGACATATTTTTTTAAAAATATAGTTAATCTCTAAAAAATAAACAGAATCATTTCTATTATACATCATTGCACCACAATACCAAATGTAACACGTAAAATAAAGTCATTCAAAAAAAAAGAAAGAGACATGTATGCCTGAGTAAGAAGACCTGAGGCTGGAATGTCTCCTCTTTAGGTTGGACATTTCAGGTTCCTGATATTGAGCCTTTTAAGAACAGCCACAAGAAGAAACATTAGTCATTAATACAAACAAAATTGTATCAGAAGCTAAGAGGTTACTTATCAGATGAGGTTCAGCTCTGTCTCTCTCAGCAGTCATGCTCCTGGTGGATCCCGGTCTGTACATTGGCACTGCATCTGACCTCAATGACAGCCAGGCATTGGCTGATGCAGCTGTCACTCACATCCTGTCTGTGGACTCTGTGGACTCCACCACTCTACTCCCTGCTGATGGGCAGCTCCACGGGAAGTGGATCAACGTTCTGGATGAAGTAACCTCAGACCTCCTGAGTCACATGGACGACTGCTTCCTGTTCATTCAGGAGGCTGTGAAAGGAGGCGGGGCTGCGCTTGTTCACTGGTGAGAGTCAGATGTCAAAAGTTACTTTAGCCTTTGTTGGATACTGCTCCTGTTTTCATCACTGGTGTCCATTTAGTGTTTCACTCAACTGAGCATTCAGTTATTTGGTTATTAAAAAGCAGTGGCCAAGACATCTCAGTGGAACATTTTGCAACTTAAAAATAAATAAAAGTCCAATTGTGTCAGTCAGCTTTGTATTTCACTATCTTTCCTTAAGTTGTGAAATGGTTTATAAACTAATTTCAAAAGACTTTAAAATCTTTCATTAATTTAAAAGTCTTTTAAATTCAATAATTTCATTAATTTTTCATGCTCATGCTCATGCTCATGTCCATGCATGTATATGTGTGTTAGTCAGGCCGGTCGCAGCCGCAGTGCCACCATCGTTACTGCATATCTAATGAAGAGATATCATCTGGGCTTCACTGAGGCTTACAACAGACTGAAGGGTGTCAAACAGGATGTACAGTAAGTGTGTGTGTTCATGTGTGTTTGTGTATCTGTGTCTGCATTGCTCCCCAATAGCTCATTAATTTACTTACTAGCCAAAACAACTGAAGTCTGTTGTCTGTAGAGTGTGTTTTTACAGTTTTTAATTAAAAAGCAAGGCTGCCTAACACCACAGGTCTGTGACGATGATGGGTTTTTGATCATATAATCAAACTATCTTTTAAAAGTACTATGTCAGAATGTATGTTATTTTTATTGGATGCAGGACAGATAATTGATTGCTGGTTGATGTGTTTCAGGGTCAACAGTGGCTTTGAGGAGCAGTTGTTTCTATATCAGTCCATGCAGTGTGAAGTGGACACATCCAGTCCTCTGTACAAACAATACAGACTGACCAAGATCACTGAGAAGTACCCTGGTAATCACATAGACACACAGACACACAAAAACACACACACAAGTTAACTGTCATCAATTATAGCAGAGCTAACACTGTAGATAAGTCTACAACAATTTTGTTTGCTTGAATAATAAATTGGCCATTGATTTCCAGTGTGTTTCTGTTTATGTGTGTGTGTGTGTGTGTGTGTGTGTGTGTGTGTGTGTGTGTGTGTGTGTGTGTGTGTGTGTGTGTGTGTGTGAGAAAGAGTTGCAGCATGTCCCCAAGGAGCTGTTTGCCGTTGACCCCGCCCACTCCAGTTCCTCCGAAGTGTCCTATCGCTGCAGAAAGTGCAGGTGGGAGGTGGAAAATTTTAAACAGGGAGTGATTGGAGAAAAGTTTTAGAATGAGGCTGAAATTTGTTACTTTAGGATATGTCAAGACCTCCAAGTTGTAATTTTTCTTTGTTTTGCCGTTTTCTTCCTGGATATTGATGCCAAAATGAAGAAACACCTGTTACTGAATGCCAAAACATGTTTCAAAATGAACCACATCATAAATCCTCTTGTTATCACTGTGGCTGAAAAAGAATTATTTAACATTTTGGAGTGAACACATCCTGACTTCAGCTCCATCTTTTCCTCTGCAGACGAACTCTGTTCCGTGGCTCTAGTATTCTCAGTCACCCGATAGGAGAAGGAGCACCAGCCTTTGGTCACAGGAAGTCCAGTAACCTTACTGGTAAGAACAAAACGGCACTGCTGGTCAGATCAGCGAGACCAGAGGATCTTATACCACTCAATGGCACACAACCCATTTTTTTGTTTGTTTGTTTGTTTTGTTTTTTCATTTTCAATATTTGTAATCTTCAGCCCAGACAATGCTGACCCAGGTGACATTACTGGAGCCAGCCTTGTTTCTGGCACTATGTAAGTGCTGGAAACAAGGCTGGCAATGATTTTTTTGGACATAGTGGTAAAAACGCACTGGCTTGTTTATTTGTTTTTTTAACAATTAAAATCACAATTGTCTTTGGTGGAGCTAATCCAAGGCTGCAGGGCTAATGCCAATGCAAAATAGTAACATGAAGATATTCAAAGAGGCAGAGAGTGTCAACTAAAATAATTGCTAAGTGGCAGGTTTAACACCCACAGTCTACATTAAGTGAGTCAGGCTACCTCCGAGACAAAAAAATTTGTACATCTTTTTTCCACTTATGCAGTAGTGACAAGGCTGTAGTGAGGGCTGATGCCATTTCGGGCCCTTTTTAAATATAAAATTTAATTTCTCTTTCAGTTTCTGATGGTTCACCGACTTGTCATTGTACCATTTTACATTGTTTTGAGTCAACTCTGCTCTCAGCATTATATGACAGGTCAGAAAACAACTTGTCCTTGCTCTTCCTCTATCGTGTTCCTGGCACACATGCCCTCCTCTCCTCCCTCTGCCTCACTTTTTGGTTGTTAATGAAATCAAAGCACTGCAGTATTGGCAGAGACAGGAGACTGAGAACAGTTCAAAAAGTTTTTTGGGCAGTTTTAACAGTTCAATCTAAATAATCAAATAAATGCAGCAATGTGTAATAGAATATTGAATATTGATTACTCAAAATAATAGTACCCCAAACCAGTACACATACATATAAACAAAAACCATAACAAAACTATATATATTATTGTTATCATATCATATATATTTTAGGTTCCATGACTTGAGTTTAGGTCTTCCAGTCTAGTAATTAATAAGAGATTTAATATTATAGTTTTCCACTTTTTGTATAATAGCATGAGACCACAGCTTCAGACACATATAGTTTTCCCTCCTTTCACCACAAACCCTGCCTATAAACAGAGGTTGATATAAGAAATCCACAGAGCTCTCTTTTAAAATTATTTTGACACACAAAAGTGTTGATGATTTGTAGATTTATTAATTTTACATTGTGCAGAAAATTGTTGTTGACAAAAGTTGCACAGGAAATACAATGCGTTGACCAAAATGTTTAGCATTTAATAGACCATTCTCACACTGTAACTAAAGACGCTAGTGTGAGCTGCAGTCTGTCTTGCTGTGTTGATTTTCAGGGTTTTTTTATTGTCCTGATTCACTGTAACACTTAAAGGTGACTGAGACACATGAATAGAGCAGAGACATCTGAGTCCTACTGTCACCTGCCAGAATTTATTATTGTTTATTTGTGACATACTCAACATGCTGTTTGTCATATGTTATGACATGAAATACAGTATGTTGTTTCCTAGGAGACATCCAGTGTACGTCTTACTTCATTGAACCAGTGCAGTGGATGGAGCAGGCTTTACTTGGAGTGATGGATGGACAGGTAACACACATGCACACATACTGGTCAACAAACACATTGTAATTGACTTTTCTCAGCTTTACAAGAGCGGTGTTTAATAAAGTTAGCATCCAAATTTCAGGTAGATTCAGATGAAGCTTTGAATTCCATGTTATCATCTATCAGGGTGTCACGATTAGGATCAGACTTATAATTTGAGTTAGACAAGTCCTTTCTTAAGAGAACAATTTCTGAATAAAACAAAGTACAAAAGCACCAATTACTCATTTTCCTTTAATGTTTAACTAGTCACACATCACTATCTATACCTGATCACTACTGCACTGGTTGTCATTGAGAACAGCTCAACCAGAACTAGAACTGATTAATTGTGTTGTGGTTCCATACAAGTCTAAATGTTATACTTGTGTTAGGATCATCATCCCATCACCATGGAGATCTGTGGACGCTGCACATGCTGCTTAAGTTGCACAGGTCTCTTTATCTGCACTTATGGTACCCTTTTTTCTTTCCTCTGTGTGTATGTGTGTGTGTATAGCTGCTGTGTCCCAAGTGTAGCTCCAAGCTGGGCTCATTCAACTGGTGTGGGGATCAGTGTTCCTGCGGTCGCTGGGTCACACCTGCCTTCCAGCTGCATCGCAACAGAGTGGACGAGATCCGACAACTGAACATGCATAAATAACACACACACATACACACCACACATACACTGATAAAATGCAGTCCCTGAAAGAGGTAACACCTAGTTCATCTCAACAATCAAACAAGAAGTATAACCATTGAACCATGTTAATAAGACTGAAAAAGTGGAGAAAAGAACAGAACAGGAGAAAATCAACATTTTTTTATTACTGCAGAATTTCGTGTGTGACAGTAGAGCACAAGTCTGATTTGTTCTTATAATTCCTCTTGCAAAATTGTAAGATGAAACTTTGGAAGTTGATAGAAGAGGGAAAAATTTCAGCTCTGAACTTTGTGTCATTAGGGGACCTTTCAAATATTTTCATTTGCAGTACAAGTATATCAAATTAAAATACTTCCATATTTAATAGAAACTGGAAATGAAAAAGTTATTTGATTAATCCGAAAATGTATCAAATATTTTCATGACTGAACTTCTTAGAGTGGTTGTGAGAGATGTACCTTTTAAAAAAATAATGTATCAATGACAATGTGAAGAGTCGATAAACATACAGAGAATTATCAGCTGGCTCCCTCAGCTTCACAGAGCTTTACAGTGAGTTTCAGCTCTTTGTTTACTTAGCTGTCACAGGCCCATGTTGTTGTTGTAAAACACAGCAGGTAGCAGTTTGCAGAGAAAAAGATGTAAAAACTTGGTAGAAACAAAAACAGAGCTAAAAATCAGTGAATATTGGTTTTACAATCATTAGGTGGATACATTAACGTCTCCAAGTGAATGGTAATGTTCCTCTGTATCCACTAGATGTGTGAAAAACACAGGAAATTCTCTAGGAAGTTGACTATGGGAACTTAAAAGGAGAATACATCTCAATGTTGTAACTGCAGCTTGTTTCTGCTGCCCTCTTGTGGCCCAAACATATTACAAATTCAGTCTCCTTTAAGCTGTGTCAAGGTCTAAAAGATGTAAAAAAAAAAAAACCCCAAAGAAATATAAAAGAGCTGCATGCAGAGTTTTCAACTTTCACACCAAATACATTGTTAATGAGAGAAAAATTGAATATGAGCAAATTAAAAAAAAAAAAACAACAACTGTTTAATGCTAACAGCTCCTCAAACAAGAAAGAGTTTAGGCAGATATTAAGGCAATTTGAAGAAATCTCTGATGGTTGCTGATAATAAATGAAAAAAAAAATGTCACAGCCATAACAAACAGAGACAGTCTCACAACACCTCACTAAAGCTCATGTGCCAGTGTTGGTATAATGCAACCATTCAAACTAAATAAATTGGTTAACCATCCATAATAAGTGTCAGGAAAGGAGGTTTTGTACCACAGTTTATTTTCCAGTACAAGTCGCATCCAACTGACTCCTTTTTAAAATCTGGAAGAGCAGAGGCTGTTACAGACAAAATATGTAAATAAAAGAAAAAACATTTATATAAATCAAACATGAGTCTGCTGCAATTTGTTCCTTTGTATACTGTAAATGAAATGAGTGTAATGAGTGTGTATGATTATTAAAGATTATTTGTGTCTGTCAGCTAACATGTTGCTCTTGCCGTAACTTGTCCCCCGCGGTTTTTGTAAATTTTCTTCACATCTAACAGTGTTTGTTGGTAGTTGTAGTTAAACTCAAAGACAGACTGAAGTTATCTAGTAAACAATGGCTCAAACACAAAGATTAAGTTACCTGAACATATTTTTCCCTCCTTGATTCTAGTTTGATATTTTCCACACTTGCAGGCCAGATGAACTCACTGGAATCCGTCAATCACATGACAATTACTAAAGAGAATTTCCACAGAACTGTTATTATGTTATTGTTCTTTATGCTGAATCCATCATATTCCCTCATGGTCACAGGGGTTAATTGCATTGCTTTGCTAGTATGGAGACTGAAATACATCAGACTTACTGCAGCTGCAAAATAACTGGTGGGGTTGAAGGTCTGATTCAGACTGGAATTAAAAAAACACCCTTAAAAAGGCTTTTTTACTTCTCTTTCACATCACGGTCTACCAATAGTGTTGAGATAGGTTAATGTTGTACTTTGTACAACTGAACATGCATTAAACGTGTGAGCAGGAAAATGCTTATAACACAAGTGTAATGGCCATTGGTGGAAAGTAACTGCAGTAAGTTCATTTACTCAGTATTTTTGTATAATTTTCAGGCACTTCACCATTTTTTCAAATTGTATGTTACTTTGTATTTTTTAATATAATAATGCACTTTTCAATCCTGTACATTTCAGCTGCGCTCAGTCTTTTAGATTGTGCATTTCAAACACCTGGGAGACCTTCTGAAACACACTGTGAGTGATTAAAACAGCACCTCTCAAACCTTTTGGGATGAATTTCCTCGCCAATACCATCAAATAAACAGCATCTGGTTTGAGTTCCTCATCTTGTCAGGTTATGTGAGCTGTTGTCAGTATTTTCTCCAAAGTCTGCGTCTCATCTAAACCTCTTGGTTTCATTTCAATAAACACAAAAGCACAAACAGATCAAATGATCCATTTACTAAACCCTCCTCCAAAAAAACAAAAAAAAGCCAAGGTTCACTCCAAAATCTAAAAGACAAAGTCCAATTTCTCATGCATCTTTCACTCGTAATGGGCTATTTTTACATTATACTTCTGGTACTTTTACTGCAGTAGAGGATCTGAGCATTACCTGCTTAAAACCACCACAGTCTTTCTCTGGCCTTGATGGATCCTTGTCTAAGTTTATTTGTGGTATCATATTGGTGCCACAAGATGGCAGGTCAGCTCTGATGTAAACATTAGACCTTCTCTGGCTGCTTTTGAAAAAAAAAAACTGGTTCCACCCCCTGAACCAGAGAGAGAGCTGAAGAAAGAAAGTACTGAGCTTTTAGCAGCAAACAGAAGCAACAGCATCAATAGGCAAACATGAAAAATAAAAAAACATGAAGGCTTCTTAGTACAGTATGACATGACATACAACAGAAGGGTTAGAAATTATGTTTTGTCTTTACTAAATCATGATTGGTTTCAGTGTATGGTTGTGAATGGTTGTATTTACTAAAATTGTAGGAATTACCAGTATGAAATAAATGAATTATGAATTAGGTCATAATTCATTTATTAAAACTCCTGCTCAGAACATCAGCTATGGACAGGTTCATTTTGTGTTACCTGTGTTTACAGTGCTGTATAAATTTCATCTTGTCCTGATCTGCCATATATAAGAAACCAGTTTTTCACAATGTTATAATGCACACAACCTTTTGTAAGATCTTCGTTGAAACATTTTACTTTAATCATGATTCTGATTGTTTTATAATAATGTCTGAGTCCAGATCTTAGTGCCAACAGAGCTGTTTAAGCATCAAAGTACAGTATGTGGATTGTTTCAGTGAGTGGGATTGAGTGAGGCGGCTGCACCGGAGCTGGACTGTAAACTCAGCTGTCCCGTCCAACACATCCTGGAAACCTGGAGCGCACACACTGGAGGAAAAGAAAGGAGGCAGAGAGAGAACTGCAGCTGCCAACAAAAAGAGGGGGTTATGTAAAAGAGGTGGAAATAGGGTTTAAATAAGGTAAAGTGAAAATGTGCAAAACTGACTAGGAAAGACAGAATGGGGATGTGGTCCAATTTTTCCATGCTCTCATAAGGACTGGAATAAGGAATCAATCAAAGGGGACTTCCACACAACTGTGTGTGTGTGTGTGTGTGTGTGTGTGTGTGAGAGAGAGAGAGAAAGAGTGGGACCATCACTTGGATTTGTGCAGTTACCCCACAGACCAAAATAGAGAAGTATGAAATTGATATTTTAAAAAAGATGGCTCTTGTCTGGAAGTTTGGGTCCTCAGTGAGGAAATGTCCCATGTTTATTTTTATTCTAAAGAGGCTGCAACAGAGTTTAGACTGAGTCATATTTTGCAAGGCACAAGTTAGTCATAAGTCTTTGCACTCAAGGCCCAAGTCAAGTCCAACATCTTAAACGTTGAGTCTTGAATCTCAAACAAGCTAAAATGTGCTCTTCTTCAAATGAAATGCAAAATTTAAATGTCAAACACAGTCAAAAGCTTTTGTATCTGTCTGTAATCTTCTATCTACAATTTTGTGGTGAAATTTGATTATTCTTGACCATATTTTCATGCATGAACAAAGTTATATTTAGAAACATCCTCCAATTTGAGCTCAATAATGTAAAGTCATTACTGCAACTTGTTTTGTTGCTATAAGTTCCGTTCATACAAATGGTATCTGGGGAGTTAAATGTCAAAATGGGAATTCATAGCAATAATATTCATTGATTCGGATACAGATGAAGTTACCAGTCACTAATGTAAAATCCAAAGTCAATAAGTTTCTGCCTGGGTTCAGACTCAAGTCCACAGCTTTGGCTTCTGTTTTTGATGGTCCTCTTCTGATGATCAACAAGTTATAAAAAATGGTAGCATCTTATACTGTAAAATGTATTGACTGATGATTTGTGGAACTGTCATTAATCTGTCATTAAAAAGTAACAACTCTGTGAATAAACTTGAATGTCATCCCAATGTGCAGACATAGTACTGTCATATGTTTATTGTGGCTGCATCAGATAGAAAGATGGTTAGAAAAGTTGCTCTTGAACCTGTTTGTGCCTTTGTGTTAACTGGTGCTTACATGACTAACCTGTTCAGCTGTGCAAATAACGTGTGGTGTTGTGTTGTGTGTTTCTGCTCCAATAACGTGTGGAGCAGAAACACACAACACAATGGTGTTGTGTTTTCCCTTTATTTTCTGACTTCCATACTCTGCGATGCATCTTCAGCCCATCAGTTCACACTGCAGACATACATTTTGAAAACAAGTGCATTTGTTGGGGACTACTTTAAGTGACAGATTAATTTACATTTTGTGCTCAAGTGAGTATTTGTGGCAACATGAGGATGTGTTTGGGAATGAATTATTGGAAGTTTATAATAATTCAAACCACAGAGCTCAATGGCACAGAGGAGGAAGACATTTTTTATTCATTTATTTATTTTCATTAAACAGGAAAGGTGATTTTTAGGCCTCAATTCAACAAATATGCAAACTAAGACTTTATTATGCAAAAAACATAGATGTTAAATTTTGCAGTATGTGATGTGAAAGGTCATAGTTTTAGTCGTAAAGGAAGTGGAGTTGAGACATTATTAACACTTTCTTTGTATTTGTTCAAACCTGTGGTACATGTGTGTCTAAGTATCATTAGTATACTCTCTGAGGCCAACACGATACTCGGAATTTCATTTAATGAAGTTAAAATTACAGACCAAAGCTTAAAATAAAAACAATCAGAAATTTTAATAAGTGTTCAGGAAAGGACTATGTCTCATCACGGAAGACACTGCTGCTGGTTGAAAAGCTTCAAGTTCTTTTTAAACTTTAACTGTCAATAAAAGTGTTCCCCTCAAATGTCCTGCAGAGGTTTTGTTTAACTTTATGGCCTGAAAGAGCATCAGAAAGTGCAGGATTAAAGAACTCCCTGTTTAAGTGCTTTAAATAGGACACATAGAGGATATGGCAGTGGCTTTTTGTTGCTAATTGCAGTGAACAGTTCAGCCTGCTGTTACTGATCTGGTGAGCAGAGATGTCCTGGAGTTCCAGAGCTCTCACTCTAATGCTCCTGAACGTCTATAATGGTTTGTCTGCTAATAAAGTTGACATTGAATGACTGCAGTAATAAAAGCTAGAGCAGTGATGCAGATGCCAGATGTTGCTGGAAACATGGAAAATGTTCAGTGATCTCTTTGTAGTTGTCACATTGCCTGTATGTTTCCATTAAGACTGAGCGTTCTTCTGATAAATGTGGTTATAAGGTGCCAAGTTGGTAACAATGATTAGGTCCTTCTGTTGTTCTTCTCTGTTGTCTTTCTCTTTTTTTCTTTCTCTTCATCCTGTTCTGGGCAGCTAGCAGACTGTGTTGAATCTATTAAATCTTTCCTCTTTGTCGAGTTCACATTTGTTATTATATTACAGTTTTAAGAATTTGCTTTACTGTTTTCATGATGATATTGTCTGCTCAGTTGTTTCTGTCAGCAGTTGTATTTCAATTAGTTCGAGTTTTACGTCCTTAAATCATTCATCAATAAAACTTAAATACTTGTTCTGTTATGAACTGTTACCAGTGTGTGTTCCAGGAATTAATCACAAGTCTGTGTCAGTACAGAGTTGGAGCTAGGACTGTGGCTGTGGCTGTTTTCATCTTGTGAGTCTGTTGTGTTTGTGTGTGTATGTGTGTGTGTGATCAATAAAAAAGTCACACAAAAGAGTAGCAGGAACTAAAGACACACAAAAGAGGTTTTCTAATACTTATTGATGTTTTAGCCTCACAACTGTGCAAGATGCAGCCTCAAGACTTCAAAGGTGTGCAGTAAAAATTAACATGAAGACCTGGTTCGAGTTCAATGGTCCAAAAAATCAGTGCTGGGTACTCACAGTAATGTCATAATGACTCCTGAGTGCTGATGGGCCAAAGAGTAAACATGCTGACATGCATCCCAGCTGGTGAGATCCCATCACAAGATAGTCTTTTGTTTATTTTGGATTTTTTTTTTTTATATCTCTGGTCTCATTTGCACATCTGCAGTTAATAAGCTAAATAAAGTACCATATGCACGTTGATATGATGTTTGATCCATTCTTTTGGCAACAGTGCAGTTCCTTCAATTAGAAAACACTCATCGAAACTATTAATATAATTTGCTCCAGTCTGAGTTGGTGGGTGTTGACAGCTGGAGGATAAAATTATAAAGTGTTTCTTGTTGAAGGATTCTGATCATCCATCTTCAATTCAATTTGCTCTTTTAAGGAAAAGAAGGGAAGTTCACACATTCAGACTCAGTCTGTTTGCAACATAATTCACACAGTCGGCATATCAGTGGCAGTCTGAGCTGTGGAGAAGTGTTCATTGCTTTTGCACATATTTAATATGCCTTTCAAATTTCACAAATGGTTTTCCCACTCAACTCCAGCACCACCAAAACTTTTTTGGTTTGTACATGCATACTGTAAAAAACTGTTAAGAATTAGCAGAACACTAGATTACTGTGAATTGGACAGTTATTTGCTAAAATCAGCTACATCAACATCGAAAACATTTACAGTTTTCTCTGTTGCTTCGTGTTGTAAAACACTGATGCAATTCTCAAAGCATTCCAAACAATCACCACATCATTTGTCAGTCTGTTCACAGCTCTCTCACTGTCAGATTCAGTGTCACAACAAATTCGAGTAAATGGGAAAAGATTTAGGAATTTAAACAAATATGCTGTAAGGAAAAAAAACCATGATCAGTTGCATAAAACAGGACATCTGGACGAACACATGGCTAACTGAAGCTGAAGACTCACTGGCTCTCAGACGTTGTGGCTGAAAACAAAGTCTGAAAACTAAAACTACGAAACATTCCTGTTTGAGAGGTTGTTTGCAATACTGCACAAGTGAGGATTCATACTAAGAGCATTTCGGTAAATTTTCTGAAGTATAACACAAACCATCAAAAAAAGTAGTCCACTTTGGTCACTGAGGCAAAGTCAATGTATCACTGGGCCAAGCAACAAGAAACGCACGAATGGCTGTATGAAAAAATCTTAAGATGTGAGAGTCGCACAGTGTTTAGAGACTACTGGCTTCCATTTAAACAATTGTGCCAAAGCAAAATAAGACCAGTTCATTAAAAACTTGACTTTTTGCACTGCAATTGGCTGCTGTGAGTCATTGTTTATGCTTTTAACTACTTTAAAGGTGTGGTATTTAAGTTCTGCAGACTGAAGTCAGTGTTCTCGTGTTTCTACACAAAGTAACAGCGAGCTCAGGATGGAGGGGAACCTTGACTGTGTTGCAGCAGCATAAATAAGCAAAGATTTCGCATAGAAGTCTGATACTAACTCCGCTTATTGTCTTATTGTCTGCAAGACTAAAAGATGAATTTGATCGACCTGCTTCCTGTAAGCGGATCCAAAAAGACTCACAGAAGCGACAGCAGGAGAGTGAAAGAGTGACAAGATGCAGGATGTGAGTTCCATTCAAACCCTTGGCCCTGTGACTCTGCGGTTTCTGGGTCTGAGCTCTTGAGAGAACAAGGTAGGATTTCTGCTTTAAAAGCACTCAGGAGAAATCTGCTGGTCTGATTGGTCTTTTCTACAGGAAAGGTGATTTTCACTGGTTGTGCCCTCAGCCATAATTCCATTCAATGTAAAAGGTTTTGGGCTGCAAACTGTGAGAGTCTGACAAAGTGCAGTGTTTGCAGATTCATGCAACAACTAAACTTCCCAGAAAGAACTACTTCTGTCTTTTTATTAGAAGTGGCAAAAGTGCACATAAACCTCATTTAATGAAAGTACAGATACTTGTGGAAAAAATACTGGTTGTGTAATACTACTTGTGGTAAAATTCAAATACACAGACTCTTAAACATACTCAGAAAGTAAAATGTAGCCCTTTGTTTGACATTTATGCCCACTAAAACAATGGCAAAAACAAAATTATGGAATAATAAAAACTTATTTTTATCCATTTTGAAAATAAGTTTTCAATTTCAGTAAAAGAACTTGAATCAGGACAGAATGCTGTGTTGTTGGCAGCACAGTTGAATGGTTCATTTAACTGCATATCTCTTGTTGTTCTTTCTGACTCTCTCAAACATCACATTCATTAGTCGAGTCAGCCCATCATGTTAAATCTGTCATGCAAGATTTGCACTGATAGATACACCAAAGAATCATCTTCTCTATGTGTTACTGTCCCATCCACTCAGGATGAAATTGGTCTTTATGCTGGTATTATAGGCCCAGGTTTGATTGAGACATTGATGGGGACATTAAGGTGGACCACAACATCTGCCTTTTCTAATCACTCATTTCAAACACACATTCATGAACCACTTTTCTTTTAAACAGATAGTCGAACTCACAGGTTGGAGACTATAGAAGCCTGCCATTGGAGGACAGCATTCTGACATATTAGCCAAGGTGCTAAACACACACACACACACACACACACACACTTCCCAGGCCTTCCCATGCATAATTACTATGGAAAATGTGAAAACTGTTGCAGATTAACAAACTGTAATGTTGAGACACAGTAAAAGTGTCCTTTCTTTGTTATTGAACCTACATGCACATCTTTCTACTTACAGCCAGTTGGAGCTACATTCTCTCCGACATCAGCATAAAACAGAAAAACCAATCCTTTTTGAGATAGTGGTTCAGAGAGGGGGTACGCGCCAAAAGGGAAGACATCTGTTGACTGTTATTTAAAAAAAAAAAAAAATTACTAGCCATCATCAGACAGCAGTTGTTATAATCTAATTTTCAATCACAATTACTCACATTGAAAATTCAGTAGCCACTCGATGTTGTCCCTTTCATCCCTACCAAACTGTAGACTCTTGGTTGGGAAGAGGCCATCAGCAGGGAAAAAAACAAAAAACAAAAAACATCAATGCTATGGTGGTGCTCTAGTAAAACATAATACAGCAATAAGCCTGTTGTGTGGGGAGTAGAAGGTACATATATTTGTGGAGGGAGTTAAAGTGAAAAGTTTTCAAAAAATAAATACTCAGTTAAAAACACAGATGATTCAGAAAACTCTGCTTTCAGTGTTGTTTATACTTCATTATATCCCACCTCAGCTTTCTAATTCTTATTGGCAGCAGGCAGACTAGGCAAACTAAATGATTTCACACTTAACATCTTTCAGCCTCTAACTATTTTATACTTCTCATTCAGTTCCTCAGGGTTTTATAACTCTGCAAGCTACCTGAGCTGCTTTTCATTTTTGTGTTTCTTCCATCATTTTGTTTGGAACACAACAACATTTTCTCTGTCAGCAGTTCAGCTGTTTTTTTTTCTCCGTCTGTCTGAGACGCACAGAGTAACAAACCAGATGTTCAAGTCTAATGTCTGGGAGACACATTAGCTCTCTCTCCTGTGTCTCTCTTTCCTTCTCCTCTCATTTCTTCATCTCTCTCCCCCCTTCCTCCATTATTTTCCATCTCTCCTCACCTCTGCTTGCTCTTTCTTCTTCATTCACTTCTCTGCTTTCTAGTATTTCCACTTAACCAGCACTGAAGGTCTGACTGCAAGTTGAAGCAGTTTCTATATATCATCATATGCAACCAAAATATTTGTTTAGAAATTTTATAATAATTTCTCATCTATTAGTTCGATGGCACATTGTCTCTGCAGGATTCTTCAAAAATTGAAAAAACAGCAAGTGAAGTCATTTGTGTCAGTGTTGACTGGCATGTGTTTGAAACTAAGTGGAGTTAGACACAAGTGAACTGAAGTTTGGACAGAACTGCAGATCAGCTGAAACCTTTGAAGACCGGACAAACCAGCACAAAGGCTGTTCCCAGCAGCTTTCACACATTAGTCTTCGACAGTCAGGAAGGAGCATAAACCTGATAACTGAGTTCAACTTCAACTTTCAACTTTATTTATGAAAAGGAAATTTAGTGTGCAGCAGGGGTCATGAACATGAACACATACACAAAAGCACAAACACAGAGACAGCACCACCAGATGCCAACACAGCTGACTACAATGACAAAGGACAAGGGACCATGGAACCACTCCCACCTAAAGCAAATAAAAAATTCCCAGTGGGGCATTAAAAGATAAATACATACAATACATACAATATGAATACATTAAAAAGATAAATAAATACAAAATTGCAAATGTTAGCCAAGTGAGTTCAGATTCCTGATAGCCAGATTCCTGATAGTGTCACGAGGCCTGCTGAGTGACAGTTGTCATTCAGCAGGCCACAGCATGTGTCTGTGTAGCCTGCCCCTCCCCTCTCCCCTCTGCACTCTGTCACTGCTGCTGGTTCCTGCCCTGCAATCAAGCCCACCTGTTTCCAATCAGCTCATCACCTCATCTGCATTTAATCCCTGCTCCTGCCTTCAGTCCCTGCCGGATTGTCACTCTGTTCACAGGGTTTGTGTAGAGAGTAGATTACCAGCTCCCGTCTCAAGATTTTGACTAGATTTGTTTGTATCCACTAGCACTAACCTGTCTCTTGGTGTTCAGTGCCTGCCTGCCTGCCGCCTGCCTGCCTGCCTGCCTGCCAGCAGCTTTTCCAATAAACTCTCTTATCAGTCAGTGTTCTGCGTCCTGGGTATTTTTGCCTCACTGTGACAGATAGATAGGAATTAAAGAATCCCTAGCCTGTTTGCTTCTTAAATGAGGAAGCCTAAAGCTGCGACCTGAAGGGAGCAAATTAAACTCCTAAAAGATGGGATGATCAGGGCAGTTTAAAATTTGTTTGGCCTTACCCAAGACTTGTTTAGTATATATGTCCTGCAGCTGGGTTAACTGTACCCCAGCCACCTTTTGATGCCACTTTTACCTGCCTATTTATTTTATGCTTGTTGACCATTGAAAGTCCACTATACCACACCACAATACAAAAGGTCAAAACAGATTCAATAAAACACTGGTAAAACAAAGTCATCAAAGTCTTACACACATTAAATAACTCAATCTTCCTTAAAAAGAAAAGTCTCTGTTGAGCCTTGTTACAAGCAGCTTCTGTGTTGCCCTCAAAGGATAACTTCCTGTCAATAATGGTCCCTAAGTATTTATATTCGTCAACATTTTCATCAACCTTGTTCTGAATAATAGTTTGTGAAATATTGTGTGGTGACCTCTGGAAATTAGTAAGCATATCCTTGGTCTTGGAGACATTGATGGACAGGTAAGAACTTTCACACCAAGAAATAAAATAATAAAAGTTAAAAAAAATAATCCAAATCTTCCAAAATAAGAGTTAAACCACTAAACAACACACTGAACTGCTGTCTGTTACAGACTTGAGATCTGATGGTAGTCAACCCCACAAATCCTTTGAGAATCCTGTGCTTCATGCTCTTGTACTGCTACAGACATGGGTGTCAACAGCAGCTTGCACTGTTCATATGAGCTCAAAAGGCCTGAAAAGGAGGGAAAAGGCTCAGAGTTTTGCTACTAAACTAAGGTAACGTCAGGTAAAGCTGTCCATAAACCACAAGCACAAATACAAAACATGTTCAGAAAAGTCCTTCTGAGATCAATTGGCAATAACTGATCTGAAGACTTCAGATTCTAGTTTTTACATATCACACAATAAATTTATTTTCTGCCGACTATCAACACCAGCTGATCCGGACTATAAACAGGCCAAGCCTAGCTTGGTTCCATCAGTTGTTACACTGGAAACACATTTGTCATCAGCTCAACAGTGTGTCCCTGTCTTTTCAAGGCCTCTGCAGCTCGTCCTCGACTCTACTGTTAGAGGACCGAGGCTACATTAGCTGCACTAGCATGGCCCACCTGACTGAACTTGCAACATTTCTAGTTGCATTCTGGGTAATGCAGGCACCAACTGTTTGACGAGGAAGAATAATTATCTTAAAAACAAAGAAACAATAAAAAAAATGAAATGCTAAGATGGCGTGCTTTTTCAACATAGACTTTAAATTGTAAACCAATTGTAAACCTTTAAATTGTAAATCAATTAATGTGTAATTCTGCATTAAGAGATAGATGGAAGAGCTGGAAAAGATTCTCTAGTTAAAGCATCATTGTTGAAATTACCACCTGTATTTTATTATAGTAATAAAAACTGTAAAAATTGAGAATTAATTTTTAGACCCACTATTATTTAGGGGGTTTGATGCTGATGTTTGCTTTAATTTTTGTTTTGATCATATTGTCTACAAGAAATGAGGGCTGTCCCATCCTGTCTCTCTTCCTCATGCAGTTCAAAAATGAATAAATCCCTGACGGATGTGTTAGATGGATGTTCCTAGCAATCAATTACTTTCTCCTTCAGTACCTGCAATGTGTAAAAGGAGACTGTTTCTCCCCATGTGTCCAAGGAAAATCCACATCACACGCTATTCCGAATGATGTACTTCATCAGAGTTATGGAAATGATGAGAGCCTTGGATTTGATTGATTTTGCACACTCCAAAAGTGAAATTTACAGTGGAGAATCTTGGCATTATGTTCGACCACCAAACAAAATCACTTGAGAAAAATCATCATTGCTTTTTATTCCATCATGTCTTAAACTTTTTATCGCTTCCGTCTGCCTCAAACATCTGCACCAGCCCTCTACTCCAAAAATCTGCAGACAGGTTCAAAACTTACACGCACATCTCACATTACACAGCCGATTTTCACTGGTTTCTGTCAACTTTAAAAAATTTTTTAGTTCTGCAATGAGAGTCTGGCTCCTAAAATTATGCTGGTATGTTTTGAAGAAATACAAATTTATGACTCATCTATTATCTTTTCATTCTGCAAAAGTGAAGCAGGAGTATCTTGAGCTGTGAAAATAAAATATTTGAGGCCACTAATGATAATATAAGAAAAAGTTAAAGTTGCACTGGTACTTTCTTTTTTTTACTTGAATTCCTAAATTATATAAATATCCAGCTCTGAAGTGAAGAGAGTATTGGAGTTGTTCAAATAAGGAAGCAAATAAATCAAGGGAACATGTCTATAATCCTCTTGGCACCAATGGACATCTGGTCCCTCTCACAGATTCGATGCCTTTGTTGATAGGAAAAGTTGATCACAGCTGGCTGAAAACCTCTGGCAACCTTCAGTAGGGTCTGGTTGTGTTCTGCTGCATCTGTGTTGTTTAAATAACAGCTAGAACAGTTATATTTCCACACCGAGGCTGTTTAAAGCCTGACGAGATGTCAGGTTCTCTGCAGAGTAAGTGCCTACTAACAGTTATTGTGTGTATTAAAGCATATACTTCGTTTCCTACGTGCCTTAGAGCTTAGCTGATAAGTAAAAACTACCATAAACACATCATTTAATTGGGTGTCATATTCCTTCATTTGCATGAACAAACACTGTTTGTTTAAACTCAGTTCTACACAAAGAACTGTCCTGCTGTCCTAAACACTCATTAGAGCACCCAATATGTATTAAAAAACAATTCCTTAGAGATTCCCCCTGTTTTAATAATGGTTGCTTAAAATTAGAGTGTTCGGCTTTTAGAAAAATACTGGGCCTTTTCTTTTAACTACTTTTCAGTTCATTCCTGACGTTCTCATCACCTCTACATCTCTGCATCTTTCATCTGCTTCTTCACTTTTCTCCTCTGTCTCTCCTGGGTTTATAGTGTGGAAAGTTGAGATCAGACCGCAGGAGTCTGGCTTTTGAGTCAATCTGATGTGGTTAAAAATGGAATTTTACCATATAATTTTAAAGAAGTACTTACTTCAATAGGGACCAGTGACCTTGTGGCTGAGACCCACAGAGAGAATGGTGAGAAATAAGAAAGTAAACGATAATGAACTAACACACTGGTTTTGTTGTCAATGAGGAAAATACAGAGTAACACCAGTTTTATGCTTTCATATATTTCATACTATTTCAACTTGGTTAACGCTGCAGTGTTAAACATGAACCTGGAGTTCAGTGAATAGTTGTGTCTCATCAAGAAAACTGAATCAAAATGAAATTACTAATTTTTTATTAACTCTGATGGTACTGATCATCATGGAGGTGTCATGGCCAGTTGTGCATATGTTTCCCCATGTTTCCTCTAAAAGCCAGGCTCTTCTGTGTAGGCGATCCCTTGGGTGTCCATAAAACCCCAACATGCTGCCTCTGCAGTTTAATAATCCTGTCTGCTCTACAATTTTTCACCTTTTTGTGTCCTCTGACATGCAACTTCTATGTATGTCCCATTCTCTCACTTAGCTATCTCCTCTTTTCCATTCTTTTCCTGCCGAACAAAGCCCTTTTTTCACTCACCTTTTTTATTTTTCTTGTCTTTTCTCTCTTTTCACAGACTTCTTTAGTGGATTTTCTGTCACCTCATTCAGTCTACAGCCCCTGCGATATACACAAAAGGGAGTGTATTTATGAACCTGAAGTGTTGCTGTCCATGACAACCTCTCCTGTTCCTCCCCTCTCTTCTTTCCTTTTTTTCTTTGTACAGATTTTGAGTTCAGTGGCAGTCAGGAATGTGTATGCAGATACCACTGCTATCTTTAAACCAGACTTTATGCAATACAGCAGTAGTGTATGTGTGTGCGTGCGTGCATGTGTGTGTGCGTGTGTGTGTTGTGAACCAATAACCATTCTCTTTGAACTTAGAAAGATAGCAGCCCTAGCGTGTTTTTTCTGTTTTGTGTGTGTGTGAGTGTGTGTGTGCGTGTGTGTGTGGTCCCCATGGATGGTGGTTTGGACCATGGTTTTGGACCAAATGAACAGACACACATACATTCATACAGCTCGGTGAGTCTTGAGTATGCAGTTGATGTGAATGGGTGCCTTTCTTCTGCATCGTGCTAGGTGGTTATTTACTTCTCCCACACACAAACACACACATGCACATACTCACATAAACAAGAAGGTTATATAACATTTAATGTCATCACCAGAAGAGAACTTTATTGGAACATTCATACTGAAATTCATGCATTTGTGATAAATATTGAGTATACAATTTGCAATTGTTTAGGTGCTAAGTTTAAAAACCTCTTATTTCAAGTTTTTTTTTATCTAACTTCATGAAAATTGTTTCACATTATTTGCAGCTACTCTAAAAACAGGTAAGATTGGACCATTAAGATAAGAAGCAAGTAGGTATTTTGCAACTTATATTTCCCTTGAAAGTGTCTGTGAGGCAGGTTGAGTTATCTGGAGAGCCCTTCAGTGACGTGGCAGAAGCTGCAGCACTGAAGCAAGGGGCCCATAAATTAGTCCATGAAACGGAGCCATTAACTGCCCGTGTGCGTGCTTTTAAAATGGTTTAGTGTTAGAAGTATGTTATTTTAGTGCATTTTCATTTGTTTTGAGTTGATATGGACTGATGTGATCTGAAGAGAACTGGGAAAACTGGGCTGTGCTGAACTAACCCAGACTGGAATGAAAGCAAAAGCTCTCTGTGAAGAAGTCTTATCAAACACCAGACTGTGATCCTAATCTGTGTGAGACTCTCTAGCATGTAGAGACTCTGGTTTGTGTCCTGAGCATTCCCAGTCGGAGGTTCACCAGCATCTGGCTGGGGCTCATTTTCCATCTGGGATCCTTCCAGTGGCTCAGCAGCTTCCAGGAAAACTAAATCAATCCCAGGAAAAATGTCCACAGCGGGCTGGACGTGCACAGGACTGACTGGGGAGAAATAAAGAAAGAAAAACAGACAGACAAAAACGAAAGAAAGACACAGAACTCTTCCACTTAAATTTTGTCATAATATTTTATTATAAATTAACAAAACAACACTTGTAGTAAAGCAGTTCAAATCAACCTTGTCTTTGAAGTTTTTTAAGCAGTGTTGAGAATGTGCTAGTTTGAAAGTGGCTTTAAAAGAATAAACCTCAGCGGTAGATGAAGCGCAAAACTGTACCAAAGTTAGCGCTTCCATTCCCACCTGTCTTAACAGTTTATTATAGAAACATTAATGGACAGCAGTGAGGGTAAATGTGCAACACTCCAAGCAAACATATGGTAAAAAACATGTAGTATAGACAATCCAAATAAAGAAATAGGTTGCTGCTCCATTACATATATACTTATGTTAGAGGCAACCCTTAAAATAGTAAGTATTTGTTTCTTCAGTCATGATCAAAATCAGTTTCTACCCTGAGACCGAATGCTGCATATGAGACAAAGTCTTATTTTACCCAACATTTTTTTTCTCACTTACTACCTTTTCAATTGACCAAAGGTTATGGAAAGCTGATGAGTCTTTTTGCATGAGACTTTCAAGGCATATATGCTTTGCTGTTATGAATACATGATGATAAATTAATCACAACAACAGCAAACAAACAGCAAACTTGTGCCAGTCCTTGAAGTGAAAAAAGTGGCTAAAATCAATGCAGCAGAAGCCAAGATATCCTGACTTTTATTCCTGAAAAGGCAAGTCAGTTTTATTTATATAGTGCCATGTCACAACAGAAGTGATCTCAGAACACTGGATCCTATTTAATCCACAATGCAACAAGCCGAGTCTTCACACACAGCACTCCTGCTTGGAAAGTAATCATTTTAACTTCCATTTTAACTTCTATTTTAGCGTGAAAGTTATAAAGAAGCCAGTAAGTCAACCTTGTCATTAATCTCATCAGCGTCATTGCCTCTGGCTTAAAAATACTGTGTCAGAGCACAATACCGTCTACACCTGCTCTCAGAGGCAGATTCATGCTCCCTCTGAAAACATAAACTCTGATAAATTTATGATAAAACAAAATTAATTCTTACAGTAACCTCCAAGATTAAATCTTTTGTACAAACTGGATTAATCCCAGTTGACAAAATAGAAATATCTTCTTTTGCCGAGCAATGACTGACTATAGGAACTGGCAATTGCAACAGTCTGAACTGCAGAGGTGCAGGTACATTTTCACATAACAAAACAAATTACTTTTTGGTGAAAAAAAATGAGATGTATGTAGGTATTGACATCAATTCATATTACACATTCATGAGGGATTTCATCTTTTTCCAATGCAAATATTTTCCCACTTGTTTTCTGGCTTCATGGGCTGCTCCTGCAGTTCAAGACTTTGGTGAAAGAGCAACGAAGCAACTGATGTTAACATAAGAACACATTCACTTTGACTGATCCACAGTCATTCAGAGACAAAACTGATAAAATATCTGTTCGGTTTTTCTCTTCTTTCCTCTCTCCTCATTTTTTTTCTTCTTGCTGGATATGCTAAATTGCTTACCATCAGCCTAGACATGATTTGGTCCATCTGTGTGTCTGTTTCTGCTGCTAATAAGCAAAGATGACATCATACATCATCTGATGTCCGTTGTCCCATGCATACAGTTTCTTATCTAGTGGACTGTACGACACCTGGGAGGTGTGTGAGTGCATGTTCGTGAACGCCAGGCTTGGCACGGTGTGTGTAAGCGTGTGTGTGTCAAAGGCGTATGTCACATTGGCATAATGACGCTCCATGCTGTCCACTGCATAGAGCACACCACAAACCAGGAAGCTGTTTCCATAGCGACCACGCCGAAGACCTGTGCGGAAACTCCGTATTGGCTGTAGGTCTCGTGGGTGGAGGTGAACAAGCAGGATCACTTCCTGATGGAAGCCCTCTGTGTCCAGAGCGGGGTAGAGCACCCACAGCCCTGACTCATCAACGGCAAACTCCACCTGGTAAACATAACATATACAACTATAAACACACTCATATTTTAAGATTTTTTTAAGCTTTGTGACCTAAAGAGACTTCGACCTGTATTTAAGGTCAACAAAGGTTTACATGAATACAATGGAATGTGTTGCTTGTACTGATGAACTGACAGAGAATTATCACCCAGCTCAAGTGTCCCATCAGCTCTTCAGAGCATTTCAGCACCTTTCAGCATATTGTTATTGACAGTTCACAACTTTACTCCTCTGGTTCAGTCTCACAGCTGCTGCTCTCAGCCACAGCTATGAGACTGATTTTCTTTGAAAAAGCCCTTGAAACAGACTGTACACTATCTGATCGAGATGAAATGACAGAGGGTGAAGTTAAGGAAAGCAAAGAAAGTGAACCTTTTAGCACCTAAGAGGACAAATTTTGTTCTCCAGAGTTGGTGAAGACCAAAGCAGAGCTAAAAGGAGAGTGAATTTCAGACTTCATAGCAAATGAATACAAACTTTGCTCTGTCTGTTTGCTAACTAAGTCCTCATGTCAACATTAGGATACTATGTCAGATAGTTATATGTGTTTCATTGTCTTGTCATAAGAGTGAGATTGCCAGTTTTGGTGCCATCATGGCTATACAGAAACCTATGCTAAAACTTATATACGCTGGCTTTACATTTGGTAGCTTGGGTTTTTACAGGACGCTGAACAGAAGTACTATCGCAATATTTGTTAAAATATAGTTACAGCAAATAACTCCCCCTGAAACCACAAGTTCATGTTTTTACCTTTTGTTGATGCTTTAATCGAGATAAAACATGCTACAAATGTGTTTAAGCCAGAGTTTGTTCATTAGGGAACTCTAAGGAGAGCCAGTCCCACTGATTTCCACTGCTTCCAGTCTCAATGCTGAGTAAAGATAATAACCACATGCAAGTGTAATGATCTTATGTCACTCAAAGTGAACAAAACAAAGTGAAAAAAGTTTTTTCTAAGAATATTGAACTATTCCTTTGAAGAATTAGTTCTAGTTCTCAAGACATATTTCATTTACAGGTGTGAACAGAACAGGAAACCAAAACATCTCCAGCAGATGTTTCTTCTCCTCACCATTACCCCTTTGAACTCCTCAGTGATTTGTAGTATTCTTGTTCCCCTCACTGACCTTTTATGAACCTTTGAAGTGTCCCAAGTGTATATTCCACTAGTAAATCATTACACATTGTTTCTCATGCAGTTAAATCAGTTACCACACTCACATCAAGTATACCATAGCTCTTACTTCAGTTTGTGTGCTGTGTGCTTGCTCCTCCAGTATAGCATCATGCAGTGTGGTCCAGGCAGCTACATATCTGTGTCTCAGGTCATATCTGATGACGTCCCTGCTGAAGGCACGGTTGTAGTAGAAAGCTCCGTTAAACACAACGTGGCCTGCTCCAGTGAAACTGTAGGGCAGCTTGTATGAATTACTTGCCTGACCTGAGAGGAAAGAATACACAAAAAACATACATGAAATAAAGTCTCAACAACATTTTGCTGCATCTCTATCTGAATGTTGAGAGCCATATTTCATGAATAGCATGTCTAATTTCTAGACTCTAAATTTCATCCTGCAAACTTTCTCAAACATATAACCAGAAATATGATGAAGACTGTGCCGATAGCTTCAACATTTAATTGGCTTATTCTGGCTGAAAATCCTTCTGACCCAAACCCTGTTCTTTTCCTCTGTTTCCATCCATGTTTTATTCATCATGTATTATTTTTCCCTTTTGACAGAGAGCTTCCAGTTATCAGCGGGGTCCGATACAGGAGCGTTAATATGATGTCATAGTTACATCATGTGCATGAATCTTTGATAATTTACTTTTAATGAAGCTTAGAAGGACAAAATTGCTTTTTTGGGGGCTTAGTATCTGTTTTGGTGCAACATCTCTCTCAACCACACACTGATTTTATCAAAATACAGACTTTTAGCTCAGGCTAATCTGTGGTTGTCATACAAAATCTAATTTTTTTTCTGCAGTTGAGAAATATTCACTGTAGATTGCAGATAAACAGAAATCTTTATTGACAGCTTTAAGTAATCTAAGCCAACATGGGAGATGGGTTTGTGCCAGGCCCTCTGAAGGAGGTGACTAAGTGAAAGTCCAAACTATGATGCGATGTACTCCTTTTACATGTGCACAAACAACTTTGTACCTGATTTGAAAGTGTCCATATCACGGAACTCTTGGAGGTTGCTGCCATAGTGACCGTTGGTGAGGTAGATGACGTTTCCATGGCCACGAGCATCTCTCATCCAGGCTCCTTCACTGCGGCCGTAAGAGTTGTGCTGGACCGGTTCAGAGATGCTTGCCACCGTGTCCTTACACACTGCTGCAAGAAAACAAACCAGAAGTGACCCGGTGAGTCACAACTATAATTGGATTAGCTTTTTAAACTGATTTTAGTGTCAAATGTCCTAAAATATTAGCGCTCACTAACAGGTACACTACTGTAATATATGTATCTCTACCAGGTTTTTTTGTGGTCTTTGGTTGGTCGGCTGGGCTCTCTGTCCAGCTAAGACGACTTTTGGGCTCTGGCTGAGACTCTGCCACAAGAGACACATCAATGGGTGGATCTATGTCAGTATCTGAGGGTGAAAAGGTATGCAGATAGACCTGCTGCATCACAGGCTGACTAGTGAATGTACTTTGTTGGGGGGCCATTGTTGGTTTGGTTGTTGTCGGTTGTAGAGTTGTTGGCTGTATATAAGTGGTTAATTCAGTAGTTGTTTTGATGGAGGTGGGTGCTGGTTTGGTTGTAGTCATGATTTGCTGGGTGGTAGTCAGAGGAGTTGTTGGTGACTCGGTGGGTGCAGGCCTGCTTGGAGTCCTTGACAGCTCCTGATTGTTCAGTTCTTTTTTAACAGTAGTTGAAGGTCCTGGACTTTTGTGGGTGAAAGTCTGGGAGGTTGGGAGCTGGTCAAAGATCAGGATGTCCATTCTTGTAGTTAGGGTAGCTGTAAAAGAAGGAATAGAGTTAGGAGAGACAGCTTTATTTTGAGTTGTTTTCCAGCAGATCTATCTGCCTACTTAAGCTGCCAGTTTATACCTGAAAATAGGCTTTTTGTTAGTATAATGAGTTGGCCACAACCTCTGTTAGGAATGAATGTTGCTTTGGTGAACAAAGTTTTGCAGTGAACTCACTTCCAACAGGCAGCTGTTTTGAATGAAAAAGCTCAGACAAACTCAATACTAAACATCCTGCTCTGCACCAAACAGCAGAGATACATGGTTGGCAGCTGATGAGCATAGTGGAACATTTAGCAGCTTAAGAACCAGATATTTCCCTTAACAGCTGGTAGACTGGAGGTAAAGAAGAGTCAATGTTAAACTTGCAGTTATCAGGTAGACACCAATATAACTACATTACTTTAATGTTTATTAATTATTCTATTTCTTAGAAGATAAGGAGTTATTAGTACTGTGTTCACTGCTGGTTAATTACTGCCCCAAGTGGCAAAAAGTGACTACGGCCACTATGTATGGAATATGAGAATCTTCACCCCCTAGTGGTTGTATCAAAATGACACTTGGTACTTGACTCCACTAAATACATACTGATACGCAGCAAATGTACTGGAAAAGGCAGATAAATTTTAATGCATGATAAAATAAATAAATATAATAAATAATAATAATAATAATAATAAAGAAAAAATATTAAAAAAAATATATTACTAGTGACTGGCTACAGAAAATAAAAAATACAAAATATAATTTTTTTTTAAGTTATATTATTATTAATCATTAATAACATTTTTTGCCATCAGGTTTGAACATTTTTTTTTCATAATGTTATACATCTTTTCTGACTTACTGCTTTTTGCTCTCCCTTTGTTATCATCTTCATTCTCCTCTTTGTAGCTCTCCTCGTCCGCCTTGTAAAAGGTCACACCTCTGATGACCATGTTATTCTTTTCTTTGATTGGCTTTAGAGTTCCTGTCTTATTCCTGATTGGCTGTTGTTGTTCCAGACCATCTTGCTGTTGGTTCTTCTTCAGCTGATCATAATTCTTCTGCAACATGTTAAAAATGTTTCTGTTTAATTTGTAAAGAATGTGACATTCCCAGTTGTAAAAGCAATGTTTTTTTGTAGAAGAGAAAAGATGAGAAAATTGAGTCTGTCTCTGCTTCTAACATGATAGAAACACTTTTTCAGACAGTTAGTACCTGCTTGTTGGCATAGGCAGCGGCTCCACTTTTCTGTCCTGCAAGCTCCAAATCAATCACCTTTTTCTTTTTCTGATGGGCCTTCTTCTCTTTTTGCTTCTCCTTTGCTCTTTCCTTTGCACGTTCTTTCTCTCTTGCTCTTTCAGTAAAATTACCAGCAAAAGCCTAGAGTGGACAGACAGAATTGCCAATACATAAACAGTCCGTCTTATTCATAATGGCCTTTTCAGATACTGTGCAAAAGATATACAGACCAGTGACAAAGAAAAAAAACCTGAATAAAAGAGTGGAAAAAAATAAGGAGCAGATGTTTCCATACAAGGCACAAGGGCTAACTGGAGATGATGAATATAAAAATGATGTGAGTCATATGCTATGGTTTTTACTATCACCAGATCTCACATTAAAGAACACCCACCGGATGAAATTAATGTTAGAGCATACAAAGCCTGAGCACAAAGGCTTATTCATGCATTTTCGTATTTGCTACTTTTAGCATTTAAAAGACAGAATTGTTGAGCAAATTCCACACAGTTTATCAACTTGCCAACGCTGCTGAGAGACATTTAATGTTCATAAACCTGTTACTGGTAGTGTGCTGGATTGATCTGTTCAAGGTTGTTTAAATTGTGAGGGGTGCTTCCCCGAGGGGGACGAGAGGAGGGTGCAGGGCAGACAAAGAGACAGAGATAATGTGTATGTTGAAAAGGACAGGTACTTTTTAGATTCAGTGTGACTCACACTTTCTATGGACATAATAAACATCCATCCATAGAAATCACAGAAAAAACTTGCCTTAACTTTGCCTCAAAAATCAACAGGATTTTTTTTTTTCTTCAGTTTTAAAATATTCTTGTGATGGTTGTCTTTAAATTCATGGCAACACTGCAAACACCAACTTCTAACAGCCAAATCGGCATATGTTTGTGCCAATTTGAAATATTTGAAACCCCTACAACTCCTTAAACTTAGACTTTAAAACTGTATTATGCAGATATGTTTGTTAGACTCTGGTGGGATAGGCAAGAATTGATGGCGGTTGGTTGAAGAAAGGGAGTATTGGGGATGCAGTTTTTTTTAGAGTTGGCTTAAGGGGAAGCACAGTATCAGACTTTATGAACATCTGATCTTTAGTAGCCATTCTGCCACAACAAAGTAGCAGTATCATCTTTCAACAGAAAGGTCAGAGTTTATGGAAAATGTGATCATGATAACTTATGGGGAAGATGAGAGAATACCATCTCTACTGTTCTGTTTTGTTAACAGCATCTGATAATAATAATATGAATAGCAATAATAATAATAAACAACGTATTTTATTTAAAATTACTGATTGCACCCAAAGAACCCTGCTGTCCATTTTTCTCTTTCACTTAAAAGAGCATCTTCAGCTGTAAATACTTTGCTCCTATTACCCATTAGAGACCGTCAAGCCTGAACACTTCCATCCGCCCTGTGGCATTCTTCCTTATGGAAAAGGCAGATATTTTTTTTCAGTGAGATTGGAGCTTAAAGCTTTGGGGGTTTTTTTGCAGTGTTGATTATTTTTTCTCTTTTATTATGTTACTTGTGATCATGCACCAAAGTATTACGACAAATGTCTTGTATGTAAAAATCTACTTGGCAACAAACGTGTGTGTGTGTGTGTGTGTGTGTGTGTGCACTCTCACCCTCTCGATGTTGTCCACCCTGGTCAGCAGCTTGGTGGTAACAGAGTGGAGCTTTAACAGGTCCATTCCATACAGAGAGCCCTCCAACAAATCAATGATAGTTGCCAGCTACACAGGTAGAGTCAAAGAAGCATATGACACAGAAAAAGACAAGAGGGACAGAAGAGGTGAAAACCTTCACTATGGAAGACATTTTTACTGAAAGTTGAAACTCTTCACCAAGAGGTAATTTAATCTTTAAAGCCAGTAGAGAAGCAGCATGTGTCATGTCTCCCTACCTTAATGTCATCTTTGCTGGCCTCCTGTAGCTTTTTAAACCTGTACTCTCCCTCACATGGGTTGACAGCTGAAGGTGGAGCCATGCACACACACTTCTTGCAATCTGTTCCCTTGGTAACTGTTTCCACAGTGTAAGACTGGTCAGAGAGAGATGCCAGGTCGCTGTCATGGATACGGCTGCAGTCAGAGCGTTTAATTGGTCGAACAATGCAACGACACACACAGTCCGACCCCGATGACACAGTCTTTACTTTGTCGTAATCACCCAGCAGCTGGAAACGAAAGACAGAACTTACTCAGGCTGATCAGACAGCAAACTTTAAAATAAATTGTACATATAATTATACTTAGAGGAATATATATTTCCTACTCTGCATTAGTCTGCTATTTCTTTAGCAGAAATACTTGAATAAAAGCTAAAAATAGAGTTGCAGAGTTGGGATGATTTGCAGCTGCAGCAGTGGGGAGCTGCCTGGGAAGAAGATAGCTGCAGGCATTCACAAACAGGCACTTTTTGGTCTGGACCACTGAGGGATATTATGTAACCAACCACCAAAAGGATGCAAACCGTTGCTGTGGTGGTCACACACATACACACACGCGCACACCTACACACGTACACATACACACACAGCTCTGGATCGGATTTACCACGTCATTTCAGCTAAATTCTCAGACTGTGGGGTTTGGATTGAACAAGGGTGAAAATAAAGTATTGACCTAGTTTGGAAAGTAAAAATTAATGTGTTTATTACATATTACAACCAGATAACCATGTAATTTTTAGATTGGAGATGTGAAAGAAAGAAAGAAAGAAAGAAAGAAAGAAAGAAAGAAAGAAAGAGAAAGAAAGAAAGAAAGAAAGAAAGAAAGAAAGAAAGAAAGAAAAAGAAAAAGTGCTTTGAATTGTTGTGTGGTTTTTGCTTGATGAAGTGGTTGGAAAATACCACTGAAATAATCTGACACACAAGACTCAGCAAAAGAGAGCAAATGAGGTCTCACTGAGAAAGGAAAATCGGTCTGGGCTTGGTTAAAAGCTCTGGTAATTTAATATTTCCCATCATTATTTTAGTCATCACTATTTTGAGCCAGCATCATCAATACAGAACTTCACTTCAATTAAAACAACTTTTACAACTAATTTACTTCCTCTTCACTAAGGAGGATCAGGGGAACAACTAGGATCATGGGGAAACACATTTTCAAACTGGTTATCTTACTGCTGAGTGCTGCTTAGTTTAAGTGCAATTCAGTCATTTATTTTTATTTTTGTTTATTTATGAATTAATTTGGGGGGATGTCTGCTGTAACTGTAAGCAATTTGTCATTACACCACGAGTCTGTAGCCTGCAGATGATCAAAATGACACTTACCTGGCTGATGATATTTTCTTGATTGTCCACTTCATCCTCCAGAGGTTCGGCGGTGGGCCCCTGGAATTCCCCCTCCACTTCCAGTACAGGTGGGTCTCTTCTCGGGGAATGCTGCTCCTCTCCTCGGAGACCGTCCTCCACTTTAGCCGTGGTGGGAGCGTCCTTGTCCGGTGTGCTCAGGGCTGCCGCCTGGGTCACCAGCATCTGCTCCAGCGACGGGTCCGCGCTCCTGTCCGCCTCAAGAGCACCAATTCTGCCTATAGTACAGCTGAAGATCAGCAGTGACAAGAGTCTGCGCCACATTTCTCCAACAAAGCAGCTAACAAATGACCAGAACACTGAGAATAAATAAAGCAGGCTCAGGTAGACTAATTATCAGGTAGAGCTGCCAAGACTGGATGAGCAGAAACAACCGCCCACGGATCAAAACAGTCCGACGGTTTCTAAATCAGGATGTACTGGAAAATGACTGCCCTCTTCTCATACGTTTATAAAACGATAGTCCATTGGTTTACTAAAGTTTAATACATCTCCTGAAAAAAAGTCTGACAGGACAGATCACTTGGTTCAATTTATCCTTGACGAACTCCAGAGACTGAAGAAGAATGAATGATACATGAAAAAGAGCTCTGCTGGGCTTCATGCTACGTGTCGCCGGTGAGTTTGGTGGCACCAACAGAGGAGGCAGACCTCTACACCGGCCACGGTCCAAACCGAGACTGACTGCGCTCGCGCTTGAGGGAGTGGGAGGGAGAGTTTGATAGAGAGAGAGAAGGAGGGAGGAAGGGAGGGAGATAGAGAGTGATGGCCCTCAGAGCAGTGTCGCTATCTCTCAGTGAATGAGAGCAAATTCAAAATTAAATTACAACAAAAAGAAAGAGAAATAACTTATTGGGATACTTCTAGGTCTGCGTGCTCTCAACACAAACTTAGACACATATTTAGCCGTAAATTGACAGTGCATGTTGTGGCAGACTGCCAAACTACAGTATGTGATAACCTGAGACACACAATGTTCAGACCGAGTGACCACAGTCTGACGGCAGAGAGGCAGACCCCGGCAGGCTGTGCAGCCAGTGTGATGAGGAAGCTGTAGAAATGCAATATACCTTATAACAGAATTTAAAAACTAAAGAAATATAAGGGAGCAATTCTTTTCAAAATTTGATAAGTAAACACCTAAATTTAAACGAAAAGAGAGATTACCTCTGATTCTAATTCTGGGGAAAAAAAGAATCTGTCAAAAATTAAACAAACACATATAAGTGTTAGAATTACCTGTATCATGTTACTACTGTTTTGCTTTGGTGTGTTGTTCTTCATGTTGTTATGTTTACAGATTAATGGCTGCATTATATACTTGTTTTATTTTACTATTATCTTCTTATGAGTGCCAACAGTAACTTGTTTACTTCTGTTATCTATCTATCTATCTATCTATCTATCTATCTATCTATCTATCTATCTATCTATCTATCTATCTATCTATCTA
>JAPZDZ010000004.1:1743380-1753628 GCA_029783805.1 Acanthurus tennentii | reverse complement strand
TGAGTTTCACATAAAGAGCATTAGAGAATAAGAAAGGAAGAGACAGAGAAATGCGCAGTAAAAGAAAATGAACAGGAGACTCTAATGGTTCAACTACCTTCTATGTTGGTCCTATTCAAATATGAGTTTCACATAAAGAGCATTAGAGAATAAGAAAGGAAGAGACAGAGAAATGCGCAGTAAAAGAAAATGAACAGGAACTCTATGGGTGTCAGTGACAGTGGCCACTGTAGTCAAAGGGTTAGGGTTAGCAATTGTAGCTACTGCAGCAGAGGTATCAGTAGTAGTTGTTATAGCAGCAGAGGTAGTTATACTTGTAGTAGCTGCAGTTGGAGCTTGGAAAGCTTAAAAGGTTTCCCTCCACTGTGTATCTGCTTTAAAGCTGTTGTGAAGTAACAAGAAAACAATTTCTGTACTAAAACTGCCATATTATTTTATAATTATGCAAACATATACTCAATGAATTGTCTAAACAGAAACAAATAATCATGCAAACCTTGGGGTATTTTAACAGAGTGACCTAAAAAAACCCTGCATAATCTACTGTTATCGAACACAACAGAATCGCTACTGTCAGAGAGATGTTGTTTTATCAGACTGCACTGCACTGGAAGGTCTTTCTTACATGTAAATGACAGACAACACACATTTTGTCTTAATTTTTCTTTTGCGCAATTTGTTAAGTGGCAGACAGGAAACGTAGGGGGGTTGGTGGGGGGTGTGGATCTCTGTGTGGAAGTGGGGGCTGTGACATACGATAGAAGTCACCGGAATCTATGTGGGGACATTGCGGTTATATGGTACAAGCCTTAGACACCAGGCCAAAGCAAACTTTTGCAGTAGGCAAAACTTACATTTATTTTTTTCAAAACAGTTATGAGTAATTGTGCTAATTTTCTCAAAAAATAACACATAACATAAAAGCATTTTATTTTCACCACAAACAAAAATAACAACTGAAACAGGCACAATGCGCAGCATTAGTTGCATTGCTCAGTCATTTGTGTGCATTCCTATACATGTTATCAGCACAGTCACATCCTGTCAGTAATCTTCACTGTAAACTAGAATCCAATTACAGCCATTTCCAACTATTACATTATTATGAGTTGTCTGATCTGTGTGTTTGTGTGTGTGTGTGTGTGCGAATTAGTGTCTCCGTGTGTAAGATGAAAGTCAGGCTACAGAGTGTCCCAAACAATGTGTGATAATGGCTATACACTACAAACAAAAGATAAACAACAGATTAAGACTGATCCACATCCTTTTCTTCAGAGATGACATTAATTAATGTCTTCCTATGAAAAAAGATTGCCACTTATAAAATATTTTACAAACCTCTGTACACAGCCTTAGTGCTGGGAGGTCTGAATTTTGCCAACCATCTAAAATCATGATATGACAGCAATGTAGATTCCATCTTGCAGTATGTGTTTTAATTTGCTCTTAAAAGTGTTACTACAGTAAATGAAATTTTGAAACTAGAAACTACATTTGTTTATTGCCAGAGAGCCATTACATTTGTCTGTCTGTCATTTGGTGTGGAGGTGGTAGTATACACATACGTGACTTATCAAAAAAGCTTTTTCACTAAAAGTGAGAAACAAGGTTGTCGAATGAGGGAACATGTTGAAAACAGTAGAATGGTGGATCTAAACATTAAATTACAAATAACAGGGGCTTAAATACTCTTGAGAGACATTTCAAATTATGGTGACGATTGTATATGGGGTAATCAGTCAGAGTGTACAGATTCACATGATTATGTAGCCCACTGCTGATAGAACAAATATTTGTTTGTGCAGCCAAAGCAAACACAGTTACTTTATTAATGCCACATCTAATGTCAGTGACTCTACCTAATGAATAAATAAGATGATCATTCAGTTTAACCACTCATTAAAAGCATCAGGCAAAAAGAGATAAAAACCGTATGACAATTTTTTTGAAAAATGTGCGTACTTACGTGTGTGCGTGTGTGCGTGCGTGTGTGTGCATGGATCCAGGACTCACTGACAGTGCGTTCCAGAAATTTAGCGCGCTGTACCGTCAGCGATATGCAGCCGCCTACTTTCGACACCTACACCAGGAGGTGGAGCCTAAAAAGGAGGGGAGGGGCCTATTGCTGACTCACAGGGTAGGACTGCACCTGCTAATCTGATTGACATGGAGCTGACATTGACCTTTGACATCTTTTTATTTAAAATACATATTATTGGATGCAGCTGGAAAATCTGTTCTTATTAGCATTAAGTTAAAGTGTTTTTGTGTTTGTATGTGTGTAGCCTCAGTATAACCAGGAGGAAGTGCTGTATCAAGGGTGTGTAAAGTTCTCTTGCTGGGATGAGCAAGGAAAGAAGTGCAAAGAAAAATACATCACCCTGAGAAGAGACTACACAGTTGGGATATATGAAAACATGGAGGTAATACTTGCACAAACATATTTTCACAAACATCACTTTCAGAATCTAATTGGTATGAATGCCTCTAGCATTGGACATTGTTGTTGGTTTATGTGTAGGCTTTTAATCGTGGATGTGACGCAAAATTGATCCTCCAGACAGCTGGAGGCAGTGTGTTCACCACAGAGGAGGCAGCCAGAGCTCACCTGGAGCAAACCTGTGCTGGGATACTCAGTGGTAGTTTAAATTTATTCTCACGGTATTCACAATAGTTTGCTTTACTCTGCCAACCATTTACTAGCTGGTCAAATGTGTGATGAGTTCTGATAAAGTCATTCATTTTGCTTCCCCTGAAAGCCATAAGAAGCCCACATCTGTAACACTGTTGTCTATCTGTGTTTTGTACGTAGAAGTGAAAGAAGACTCTCAATCATCAGCATCACCTCCAGATGTGTTTGCTGTGTATTTGCACCTGCCCTACACTGGCCACACCTGCTTCCAATTCAAACAGGAAGAGGAACGAGATCATTTCCTGTCTGCCCTTAAGACCTGCATTAGACACTGCAATATTGGTAAAACACAAACACACACATGGAGATTTCTTTTGAGTGTTTTTTTTTTTACATGTTGTCTCAGACATAAGTTTGGAATGTGCAGCATAACACTTAAAAATACGAATGAAGTGACTTCAAAGCGCTAAAGTACTAAAGTGTCTCAATTTTTGGCACTAATGCTGAACACTATTGTACAACATCGCAATGTCAAGCTGAAAATGAAACTGCTGCTCTATTAACTTTTGAGAAATGTTCTGATGATTTATACCAACATGGATACAAATCCTCTCAGATATGAAAAGTTGATCTCATGCACAACATATTTACTTTTTGCTAAAATAAATGGGGGTTTTACTATTACAGGGTTTTGCTGTTAACAGTTATAGCCTTACCAGTCAATCATTGTATAACCAATAGCTTATGGTGGCTATTGTTAGCTTGCATGATCAAATTTGAATATATTATAGTAGCAAACTTAACTGTGACTCACTGGTTTCTGAGGTTTTAAACTCACCAAATGTCATGAGGAGGAACATTGGTTGTTTCTTTCTTTCTGTTCCTGATGGCCTTTTGTCAGGTGGTAAAAGAATCTCTTTATAGTAACTTGAGCCCCATTTTCACTTCATGATACAACTCGTCAATGACAGTGTGTTAATTAAAAAAATAACCAGAAAGTATAAAACCAAATATGTATATACAGCCTCAACTCTGGAAAGATTGTGTTAACTTGTTTTTCTAAAGTAACCACAATCTGTGGCTTTCCTATGACACTGTCATGCCAGTGTGACAACAGGGAAGGCTTGCAGGTTTAAATTGAGTTTAATGATGGAGAACTTCACTTGTTCTAGCAGCCATTATCTAACATTAGTGGCACTTTGTTTTCTACTGTAAGGGAACATTGAAGCCCCCCATCTCAAGAAGCCCAGTCTACTCTGATTGGATGGGTCACACAGACCTGAGAAGGTACAGATCAACAGACAGGTTAACAAGAATAATAAAACAACATAAAAAATGGCAAAAATAGAGCCTTCAAATCTGTAGTTGGGCCGTTGCACAGACATACCCATCATTTTCCTTTAAAAAAAAAAAAAAAAAGCACTTCCTCAGATCTTCAGATAGTGGGAGTATACAAAATAACCAATAACACAGAAACTGATGGTTTCATCAGCTTGCTTTAATTATCTTGACAACAGCTGACAGCACTAACTGAGCTGGAGGTGATGTTGTATTATATTTAGCATAAACTTTGGGATTTGTTAATTTTATAACACACTAAAATATTTTAAAAACCCAAAAGGCACAAAGGGTTTCTTTAAGTACACAGCTTGGGTCAGGATCATAGACCGTCAGGATGTGTTTAGCATAGTCTTTAGCTTTGCATAAAGACTGGAAGAGAAAAACAGCTAATTAGGGTTTGCCCAAAGGTCTCTAAACCTGCTGCTTAACATGTAAATTACTCGTTTAATTTGTGTGCACAGAGAATAGAAACATGACATTTTTATGGTTTAAAAAGGAGTTAAGTGTTGAAATTATTCTTGGCAAACAGCTGGTACTGTGACTTCATGTTGCTTCCTGTTGTTAAAGTAAAGGTTACTGCATGGATAATCTTTTAAAGTAAGATTGTCATTCTTATGTTTTTGCTAATGTATTGATCACATTGAGATTTTCAAATATTTTTCACTAAACTGTGTAAACCAAGTCCTTCCTCTTTTTTGCACCTGCAAATAAGCTATTTCCTAAAATGTTGGAGCAAGCCTAAATTTTTGGCAAAAGGGTTATTGAAAACAACAAAATGACTAAATTTTTTTTTAAAATTTCATCATTTCATTATTCACTGGTAAAGTCAATTAAAAGGGAAACATTTGAAATTGACTGATTATTTACAATACTAGGCTACATGCCTTGAATTATATTCTGTAAAAAAAAATGTTCCTGTGCAGTATTTTTAACTGGTGAAATAGTATTTGAATCATACCTATCACCCAATACTGAGACGGTTTTAAAACTTTTATGATTCAAATTGGCCTCAATATTTTAAAAGTTCTTTATGTCAGATAAGCGTGTAAAACACTTGAACTTGCTGTGGCAGATGGCTCTTACTGTTTGGTTCTTTTTCAGTTTGTCACTTGTGTTGGTGATTACCTTGGCAACAGATAAACATATTAATGCCGTTGGCTTCCTGTGTGGTTAGCTATGATACAAACCAAGACAACCTCTTAACTTTTTTTATTATAGTTGCGAAAACACAGCGTGTCATATCTGCACAGCCACCACATCATCCGCAACAGTAACAGGAAACAACACACATCTGGCCAGCAGTGACTGTATTAGTTTACTTTACTGAGCCTTGTTCATTCCAATGTAATATGTTACCCTTTCTTTAAATAACAATCTAATCTTATTTTTCTTACTTATTAAGGATTTAAATTATTTGATTTAATAAACTACTGTCCATGTCTTTCTTTAATACTTTTTAAAATGACTGTGGGTAATGTGAATTAAAATACTCATAGTGGCAAACCCACAGAGAATTTTTTTAAGCATCTTTCAGCTCATAGTTTTGGCTTACTGGCAGACAACATGATGTTTAGATTCAGTGCTAGGGGTTTGGTTTGCTTAGTTTACAGCAGATAAGTTAAATCTGTTTTTTTTTTCTTCTGTGGAACAGTAAGAAGCTGTTAGTGCAAAAGTTGAATTGGAGGTAACAGCTTATTTACTGTTGCCACATAGTTTTACTTTACTGAATGGCCACCAAGGTTCTACCTGTAACAGTTTTCTGGTGTTCTAACACCTCTGAAGTAAATCATATCACATATCTGTGACATCAGTGAGGAAATGATTTCATACATGTCAGTCTTAAGCTGCAACAGTGTTATTCACTAAAGGTGTTGATCACAGAGGGAAGTATACTTGCTCAGCAATAGTCAAGCTTTCTGTTCCTCAAACATCCTCCATTAATGAAGTAAGAGAAGATTGCCCAAAAATCTTATGAGGAACTGGACCACGAACCAAAAAACAACTTACGATTGTTAAAAATCACAGATGTGAAAACTAACATTACTAAACACAGTAACACTAGAACTAATAACTGTCCAACAGTGAGGCTAATTTAATTGTTTATATAGTTTCTAGGTGACAAAGGAGCTCTATCGCACAGAGGAAGAATACATCTATGAACTGATATGAACACAATACTGGTTAGTAGATGGTTTGGGTCTGAACTTGGGACTCATACAACAGTCTTACAATTAAATTGTTGAGTTAGGATTTAAACTTATCAAATGTGTCCTTATAAACACAGCAACAAGGTACTGATGTCTAAGTTTCACAGAAAGAACAGGGGAAATGTACAGAGAAGGATGAACATGGTTCCAACTAAACCACTCTCTCCCTGCAGATCCCTGGTGTGATTTGTCCTATGAAAGCCAGGCGTACATCCGAGCTCTTCAACTCTATCGACAGGACAAGGGCAGCTATGAATACTGGGAAATGCTGCTGGGCACTGAGGAAAAAGTCAGCAAAAACACACATACACTTCAAGTTTCTGGAAGTGGGTCTTTGTTCATGAGCTCATTAATTGTGTGTTTGTGTGTAGGTGCTGGCTTCCCAGGTGATGGAGGAAGTATTGCCATGGTTACAGAGTCAGTTTCAGCCAAGATTAAAGGGCAAAAAGACAGAGAGGATACGACAGTGGCTGGCAGTGAGTTAAACTAATGGGACAACACAACATAGGTTGAGAAAAAAGTTTTTCAGCGTAGCTAATGTGACAAAAATGTGATGCTAAAATCATCCATCAATATGTGGATGATTTATTGGTGCTGAGCTATTCTGATAGTCCTTTAAAGCAGCAGTTAAGTGTTCACACATATTAATGTGGATGTCTTTATTTTCTTTAAATGATCACTCAATTAAAAACAAGTATTTTGTTTCCTTAGTTATAATGAGAGATTCATAACCAGGATGGTATCATATTTGCCCAGATATTAAAATTTTAATAACTAAAGCATTTCTCTAATAGAAAAAATAACATTTGACAGCTGTTTACTGTTTTCAAGTTTTAATCCAAATTTAGCAAAAAATCTAAGTGAATTTCTAGAAATTGGCAGTTGTTTGTAGAGTACTGAAATTTTTACCTGTGTTAAAGAACATTTACTTCCATCATAATGATTTGAGAAAAAGTGAATAATACATTTTTTAAAAAAAACTACTCTTGTAAAAGTAAACCTGGTCAATGAATAAAGTACAAGTTAAAATGTAAATTTTAATTTTTAAAAAATTGGTATTTTATTTCTAATTAGTTATTTAAAATTCCAACACACCACTGTAGCAACGAGATGAGTTAATGCAATTATCATAACAACAAAGACTAATGTAACTCATTAAAATGAATACAGCTTATGTTATCAAGCTACATTTTCACCTGCAGTAAGAGTAACTTACTTCAGTGTGCTTGTTGAGGTTTTAAGAGGAGTTTTTCCAAAAGATTTTAAAAGAGATATCAATATATCAAGGATGTACAACAGACACTTAATTATGCACACTAATCATTTTCTTTTTTAAACATCAGTATAGAAAGTGTGGACAGGTGTTTTCTCTCAGAGCTGCCCCATGTTCTGAGTTTGGTCTGTCATCGTTGCATTGTAGTCAAAAGACAGCTGGTGCTTCTTCTTCTATCAGGCAGCTGGCAACTATCCTTCTACACTCAATCACTGCATTCAGAGCAGGCTAGCTGCAACAAAGCAATAAACGGCAAATGTTGTGAAGTAAGAAGTAAATTACTTGCTCAAACGTGCGTAAATAAAGAGTAGAAGAACCTTTTTTTTTAATGAAGGAACATTACTCATTCAACAAAAAAGCTACTTTAATTTACTTGTGTGCATTACTCGTATAAAACAGCTACCCACCCCTTAATTTTAACCAAAATGTATCGTGAATTAATGCTTCCATCCACTGAGAGTCCGATACTTTTTTCAGATTGTGGCTGAAACCAGGACAAAGCTACTAGGAAAGTTAGTATTGCTTAGGTTAACACCAACTTGTCTCAACAGCTTTATATGTAAAATATGTTGTGTTTATTGTTCTGCTGATCCCAAGTGGTGGAAACAAATCACATTATTGTATTTGTGTTTACATGTTTAAGTCCTGATTGAAATCTTTTTGAGAGACTTACGATATTAATCTCAGAACACAATGCCTTAAACTGCAGCTTTAAACATTGTAAACACTACAATATTTTGCCTTGTGTTAAGTTAACTGTAACTCAGTGTTTTATTGTTGTGTCAAACAATGTTCATATGTGTGTAGACAGTACAGGCCACCCACACTTTGGTGCTGGAGCAACTCACTGCAAGTCTGGAGGCTCTGAGAGAAGAGTGTCGCCAGAAAGCATCAGCCAATCAAGCACTAATCAGATCTGACTTGGATCAGATAATGTCCTCTCACTGCTTCCTGGAGGAGAAAGTCAGAGGTACAGCACATTTATCATTAACCCCTAAAGTCTGTGCACAAGAGGAAAAGGAATTACTTTAAAGGCTGCTTTTGAGGCGCACACAGTTCCCCTTAAATCCATGTCAGGGGCTAAAATCTGAGTTTCTGGTCAGATAAAAGACTTTTTGTTAAACATTTTCTGTGAATATGTGTATGTTCCAGCATGTTTATGTGAAGAGGCAGAGAAAGTGTGCAGTGAGTCTGTGGCACCCTACATGTCCTCCATTCTTGAAGTGCTCACAGAAAACATAAGTGCTGGGATTCAGGGGATGCGACACACACTGCACACACAGATGGACTCAGCCTTCACACAGACAAACGGAGGAACAGGGGATACGGTGAAGGTGAGAGAGACCACAGTGTTGTCTGTATGTGTGCATGTTTGTCTTTGAGAAATGTTTGATTGATTAAACTGTTTAAAAGATATTTTGTTGCAATATTGTTGGCTTACATTCCTCTAAGTGACCTCGTCAGTGATACATCATGTATTATCTTCATCTGGATTAAGCTTTTGATTGTGGTTTTGTCCTCGTTCTTCAGGCCTTGACCACCCTGCGCTCCATCAATCTGGATGATTGCTACAGGCAGGTGGAGAACTTGACAAAGAAACTTGAGGACTTGAAACAGCGGTTTGGGTTGAACAGCATGCAGAGGCTGGTTCACTCTACACACATGGAGATGGAGAAGGTATGGAGTAATGTTGGAGGTTCAGGTATGGCCTTCAGCTGGATTTGGTGCAGTGCAACATTCAGTCCATGTCATGTGTATCTTCTAGCTGTTGGACAGTGCTGTGTACACCTTGGAGCTGTTCCTCCAATCATCAGCCAGGCTGCAGCCTTCACAGATTCCTGTCAAGATGGGCAGAGCTAAAGAAAGAGTCCTGAAGGTAAGGAAAGAACAACGTGGAGAATACTTTGTCAGCAAAAATTTTAAAAAGTGACTATATTTATTTGAGTGAAACTGAAATACCATTTTTCATTTAAACAAAACTTACATTTTAATGAACAGTGTGTTTTCAATGTTACATATTCTGTCAACTCTATTATTCTGTCATAATTTTGTATTAAACAGAAACAATGAACTTTTGAATGTTTAAAAGGGATGATTATATTAGGACTCTGCAAGTAAAAAGTGTGTGTGTTTGTGTGTGTATTCGTGTGAGAGCAGCAGCTGGATTATGACAGCAGGGTGGTCCAGAGGAGACTCTATCAGGACACTTTACTGGAGATCACTCTGCCTACTCTCACCAGGAGGATGGACAGAAAGTGGAAAACTGTAGGTCATACATCCATTCACATACACATGTATATCTATACTGTGTCAATGCTGTAAAAAAAAAGTGTCATATTTTCTGTTCAGGAGCTACAGCAGTTCGAGCAGCACATTTTCTCTGACTACAGCAGTTTTATTCTGGTTGAGAATATTTATGATGATGTACTGAGAAACATCCTCAGTAAGGAGATAGAGACAGGTAAACACACACACACATATGCATATAAGCGTGCACACACAAATACAAACAGTGGTCAAAAGCAGACAGGATGTCCACACAGGGATCATTAAGCATGATATCAGCTCTCTTTCAAATCAAACCAGATTCTGTGATTAAAATGAGAAAAGGGAGCAAAATAAAAGGCTGTGTGACAATCATGAAAAGCTGATCTGATAAAAGACTTTTAAAGACCATTGAGCTGATTGTCAAAGGCGTTCAAGTATCTCATAATTTTTTAATAATAATAATACATTTTATTTGAAAGCGCCTTTCAGGACACCCAAGGTCACTGTACAGAAGATATAAAAACAAA
>JAPZDZ010000004.1:1689210-1715999 GCA_029783805.1 Acanthurus tennentii | reverse complement strand
CAGTACAGGTATTAACAGTTCAATTTGAACGGGTTTCAAAACACATTATAAATGTTTTTAATACACAGATACCTCAAGAATAATCAGGATTTGGTGAAATTTCAACACAAAAATAATGATATAATTTCAACATGGTTACATTAAGATCATACATTGTTCCACTTTTTGCAACACGCAATAGGACTTCTGTTGTCATGTGACACGGAAAAGGTTATGGTTGTCATGGAAACAAGCTCTTCATCAAACAGCGTCCGGGCCTCCGTCTGCAGCAGGACACGGCTGGAGAAACCGAGTAGAAATTTGGCTTTATAACATCTCTGGTAAGCACGTTTCATCACAGTTTTATCCGTTTAGAACAGAGGGCAACACAGTAGCATTTGTGAAAGAAAAAAAGCCAACACGTATGAAAATATACGCAGGAGCGTTGATTGTGGGATCAACCTGTCGCCACCACTGTCGTATAAAGCTAAGCAAAACGTTTAGAAGATGCGCTCAAGACTTTCAAACTAAAACCATTATTTTTGCCTAAAATGTAAGCCAGCAAAATGTGGGCGTGTTTTTTGGTAGTCGGTAGTAAATAAAAAAATACACACACAGAATAATTAAAAAAACAAAGGGTCTATCCTCTAAAATTGTAAAGAAAAATATAATTTAAAGAGTGAAAGCAGTCTGGAGTATGGATGTGAGTTCTTAAAGAGTCCTTCCGCTTTAAAGGAAAAATCATCTTATAACACCGGCCTTTTCATATTTAAATTTAAAGTTTAGACTACACACGATACATGTTCTTAAGATAAATTTGGCCTGAAAACTCAAGGTTATATTTTCACTCTCAGTCTACAGCAATCGTGGGACTAAAAATTTTACATTTTTATACATTATATACACACATGGCTTTATATGTGTTGTCACTAATGACCATCGCCAACCACTTTTCTTTGTGTTTTACATACATTTTACTTAGGCCCATTCTATGTAGATCTAGACTCTACATGAGAATCAAAAGTGACACTGTAATCTAAATCTGATATTTGGGGAGAACATATGATCTGTGTAAAACTGCACACACACACTTTGAGGTAGATTTTGGTATTTAGTCTGAAACAGATAATTCACCTTCCTTCATAGGTTGTCATGCAGGATAACAGGAATAAGATGATGCCTTTCCCACCACCCATCAGCAGAGACAGGGTCATCTGGGAATTTCCAAAGGTACACCCTGTTTCACTTTGCCCCAGTTTAGTTCAGGTCCAGGAAAACCCCTTTTACAGTGGTTAAAGGGTAGAAGACAGCACTAGGCTATAGGATGTTAAATGAATTAGAAACATGTGACTTCTACCTACTTTCTCAGTTACTTAAATCAGTGTCAGACCACAGCACTGTGGGTAATTATTGGCTGTTGCAATCAGCTAGCTGGTCTAAGCCTGTGAGGCACTTTTATGGAAAGGAATCTTTGATGTTTAATAATTTGGCTTCTAATGGTGCCTGACCTTGGTTTAACTGAAGTACAGTTGAATATAAAATTTTGATTTGAATTTAGCTTCTTAGTTATCGTCAACTTATTAGCATGCTGAAGTTAGAATTAAGCTTAAAGCACTGCTGTGGCTAATTACAGTATCACGGAGAGTGTAGCATGGCTATTGACTTAGTCTTGTAATAACAGGTTTTCACCAGCTGTGTTCAGAATAAATGTCAGTATCTTTTGTCTTTCTCTTCTCAGTGCTACACACCTGAGGCTTCACTACAATTGAAGAAAGACTGGGACATTCAAGCCAAAGCAGCTTATAAAGACAGAGCCGCCCCACATCAGCCGTGAGTTTCCCACTTTTGGGTCAATACATCATTCATAGCCTTGCTTGAACACCACATTAAACATTCACGTCACTGAAGTAAAACCTGCTCTTTTCCTTAAAGATGGGACCGACAGAAAATGTCAAAAGTGGTGGTTGTTGGAGACCTTAATGTTGGGAAGACCTGCCTCATTAATAGGTACCTAATCAACAAGAAGCTAATTGAGATGTTACTTACAGTATATAACTTAGATCTCAATATCAAAATCAGATATGTTTTATTGTCTGCATGTAGCTGCACATGCAAGAGAGTGAACAAGTTGGATCAGCGGTTCCCAGCCTTTAAAGCTTATGACCCCTTATGAACCTGTCAAACCTGTGACTCTTCACAGGTTGCATATTTCTGTAAGTGGTGGCCAGTTTAACCCTCAGAAAAAAGTTGAAAATATCTGACTAAAAAGCAATCAACATCTAGACTGAGACGGAAATAGTGAATGTGAGTTCTGTACACAAACAGACCAAAAAAAAACAAAAACTTTACTTGTTTATGCTCTTTTCAGGTTTTGTAAAGATGTATTTGAAAGAGACTACAAGGCCACCATAGGTGTTGACTTTGAGATTGAGAGATTTGAGATAAATGGAGCACCTTTCTCACTTCAGATGTGAGTAGTATGACTTTAAATAAGTTGCTTGGCATACATGAAGCTGTATAGTAGCATTTTTTCACTTTTCATGCTAACTTTTTTAAATAGCTGGGATACTGCTGGGCAGGAAAAATTCAAGTGCATTGCCTCTGCATACTACAGAGGTGCTCAGGGTAAGAAGTTTTTGTAACAACTAAGATTTAATAAAAAAAAGTTATCTGTCTGATGCTAAGAGAGAATTTTCTACATTTGAGTTTGTGTAAACTAAAAACGCTGAAACTTCAAGTTTATTTTCCAGTCATCATCAGCGTCTTTGACATGGCAGACATTAAGTCTCTGGATCATACACGGTAGGTCTAATTATAACATTATAATATCTTTCGTCTTTTTCTGCGTGGTTAGAGAGTCTACAGTAATTTAAGTATTCTGAGACAATTACAACACCTTTCACTGTAAGATTATATAAGAACCTTTTTTGTTTTAGCCAGTGGTTGGAAGAAGCCATGAGAGAAAATCAGCCTGACTCCTGTTTCATCTTCTTGGTAGGCACTAAGAGTGACCTGTTGGTAAGTAGATTCTATATCTATATTATATTTTGCCAATTTTTACATGCACAATATTCTTGAGTACCCAACTGTTCTGTTCTTAAGCCCTTAGAAGAAAGACAGAGAACAGAAAAAGATAGCATCAGGACTGCATCAGAAATGCATGCAGAGTTCTGGGTTGTTTCAGCTAAAACAGGTAAAACCAACAGCTCACACTTGTCAGTGCTATACGGCCCATGCTATATGACAACATAAACACATTGATCTAAAGCTTTACAGAAAGCCACCATAGCAAACTATTTTTTTTCTTATATTCAGGGGAGAACGTGCAAAGATTTTTCTTCAGGGTTGCAGCTTTGGCCTTTGAGAAGTGCTTTCTAAACGACATGGAGAATGGCGTCCCTGCTAGCATAGGATCTGGAGATAGTATCAGTAAGTAAATACTTCTAACAAGCAGCAATGTTGATAACGGAAGCCTTAAGGGTATACAGATATAGAAATTGATTGTCTTGACAGAATCAGATCATGCCAACCTGGAGGAAGCTGCACCCCAAGACATGAAGAGAAGCTGCTGCTGATGAAAACTGAACTGTTAGGGAAAGCAGAACCACACTCAAGCTCCACTCTGAACTTCATTGGCAGAAATAAAAGTGACTGACCATGTTCCTCCAAACTGAAATGTGCCTTAGGACATTTTCCAGTGGGTTTTTGTAAGTCATCCAAACTGCCGTGTTTTCTGATGTTTGCAAAAGTTTTGACCAGTATGTTTTCTAAGCCAGTTGTTGTTGGATTGAAGCTACTTATAATGGATTGATTTACTGATAGGAAATCTCATGAATTTTACCATTTTTAAGTACTGTAATTATGAAAAGTTGCTTGTTGTCAGAGTTTTACCCAACATATTATTTTTTCCCCAAGTAGAACTCTCACAAACACTTAGATAGGAAACCAAGATAAAATACTATACTATGGATATAATAACTTAGATCAATCTTTTTAATTGCTATAAGTTCAGCATACCTACTTGTGTATTGGCCAATTCTGCAGTATCCAACAATACAAATTCCATGATAGCCATCATTTCATAGGTGGACAGTTGGACCAAAACCTTTTGAGACAGGCAAATGTTACCCCTGGTGAGACAAGGGTCTCACCAGGGGCTGCTTAGATTTTCTTTGCTTCTTTAAGAATGTTTCTTTCTTCATACAGTATTAATGTAAAATATGTTTCGCCAATTATAATATTTTAAATAAAGACCATAATGATGAAAGTTCATATTGCTGGAATTTTAAGGGCAAAGAAGGTAAATGTTTATGTCTACTTTTGAATAATAACATGTAAGGACCTATTAACATTAATAACTGTCACAATATTACAAAATAGTTTCCTAAAAGTAATATCTCTACTTAGTGGAGCAATAGGTGATGATAGCAACTCTGCATTTATGGAACCAGTATTGTTATTAAAACCTGTTGTTATCTAATAAATGGTTTATCAGCTGTCTGAACTGTAATTTTGTGATAATATTCAAAATTATGGGATATGGTAATGCAACATTTTACAACCAAGATACCTAATATATCCTATAATCGTGAATACATTTATAATCTACAAAAAAACTCGGAAAGTGCACAGGCGGTTGCCCTTTACTTGATGTGGTGATGCACATGTCTTAGCAAGGCATAATTCAGTACAAAATTGCATCACATCACAGTGTTGTGCTGTTGTTCTTGCTTTCATTCAGAGTACAACCAATATTTCTTCAATTTGTAGACATAAATTCCTGGGTTATACAGAAACAAGCATGCGCCTCTAGCAAAAGCGACGGTACAGTTTAGCTGAGTTACTACTCTTACTTCGCTAATACTCTCTGAACCACCGTGAACGAATCACATCACATTTCCATGTTTTGGAGGAAGTACAACCAGTGCGAGCCAGTTAACCAGCAAACTGCAGTCTCAGGCGTAAAAATAAAGGTCCTAACGTATTATAACAACATGGATGTATGTTTACATTGCGAATAGATATCCTTAAGTCTGGGATAGGGTTAGTTAACTTAGTTCCGTAGCTGTGGGATAAGTTGTTAGGGTTAGTTGTTTTAAATTAGCCACATGCTAGGCTAGCATATGTCAACATCCCAAGGCAGTTGAGCTGCGAGAATTTTTAGCTGTGGAGGAGTGACTGCTCAGGTACTGCACTTTATTTAATATAACATAATGTTTTATTGAATATCAAAGAATAGTAGTTTTAGTAATAAATACAGATGTCCGGCTATTTTTGCAAGTCTTATCGTTTACGGTTCTCAACTAACGTTGCTGCTCTCTGGCTGTAGTTTGCAGTTTATCATGGTCAACGGTAAACTAAATTAATCAGTTTTAGCAACTTTATTTTAGCCAAAAAAGCAATCTCGAACTTGTTTGCGTAGCTCATTACCTCTTAACATCACCTACACCACTGAGTAGAAGACTGTTAGAAGAATATCTCAAATTGATCAAGTTATATCGCGGGATGGCTGTGTTTCATGGCAGTATAATGTAGTCTTAGGATGGCGGAATACAAAAACAACAAATGCATAGCAAGATCTGTGTTTTGGATGCTTTCAATTTTCGAAACTACAGATTACCTTATGATTTCATTCCCCAGTTGGTTCATCATGAAGACCAACAAGTCATATAAGCTTCTGCTGCATAAGAAGGGTTTTGGAGGAAGCGGTAAGCAAGAAGTTGCAGTTGGACAAGCCCAAATTAATGTTTTTTGGTTTGTTTTTTAAAATTGCTTTATGTCAGTTTGCAAATCAACTTCTCCTTTGGGCAGATGATGAGTTGGTTGTCAACCCAAAAGTTTTCCCTCAAGTCAGCCTAAGGGATATTATCGAGATTGCACACCCTACAGATGAATACAGGTGAGTTGCATAATGAGAAGTTAACACTGTTTTTTTTTTTGTTTTGTTTTTTTTTGTTTTTTTGTTTTTTTTTACTGTTTTACAGATTATTTTTGTTTACATATTGTTCTACTCCTGAGACTAACATTACAAATCTGGCATTGTCTCTCTTGAAATATCCAGTCCTCTCCTGCTGCAAGTGAAAAGCCTGAAAGAAGACCTTCAGAAAGGTAAAGCATTATAATCCAACATCATATGTAGGAGTTTGTCTGTTTGGTTAGGTTGAAATTTACATAACTATGAATCATCTCTGATTTCTGATCTCTCTTAACTAAGGGTTTGTTTGTTTTAACTGTTTGATAAGCAAGTTAAGTTTAGGTAATTCTTAAAGCAGTAATGTTTTATAATGAACAAGATCCTGGTTATAACCGTGAGGACTTTCTGCCTGTTTCGTCACTCAGTATACTTAACTGAGTATTTGCGAGTTTGAAAGCTATCTGGAGGCATCATATTGGATTTGGATAAATTGTATTTGGAGTTTTTCATTCTTACATTATTTTTTTGTGATGCTTAAGTTGCTTTGTGTTTCTTGGCATCGGGTTTAGATTCAGCTTTGTGGTCATTTTTAGCGCCCTCGTGTATTTTTGCCCATTTCCTGTAATATGTATTTGCTAAACGTATAAAGGGAAAAATATGGTTTGAATATAAAAGATATCTCTGTTCTCCACTCATGATGGATATTTTGTTCTTGCCCAGAGACCATCAGTGTGGACCAGACTGTAGCACAGGCCTTTAAACTGCGTGCCTACCAGGATGTCATTGTTAATATTGTCGACCCAAAGGTATATTCACTGCCTCTCAGTTACTGACAGTTTGATGCTGAAATATTTTTTTGCCTTTCTTTCGAAGTCGAACAGGATATCTCAGTATTTTTGTCCTGGCAGGATGTAACACTAGACCTGGTGGAGCTGACATTCAAGGACCAGTACATCGGGCGAGGAGACATGTGGAGACTAAAGAAGAGTCTGGTGAGGAATGTGAAAGTTAATGTGTCTTTTTATGATCTGTGGAAAAGCATTTATCTGAGTGTTTCACTGTTACAATCTTTATTCCAGGTGAGCACATGTGCTTATGTGACGCAGAAAGTGGAGTTTGCAGGAATCAGGTACAAAGCATGCAGTTCACTCTCTACACTTGCATAAATGCTTTTAGAGTTACCTAAATTTGGAATGAACCAAAATGAACATACACTTCTCTATGACTTGGTAACTTTGAAAGCAGCCAACATACAGTATGTATAAAGTTTGAAAAAAAATGGAATGGGGCCAGTAACAATGTTGGATCTTTAAAGCATAGATAGGTATTTACATGGATAGAGGCTAAAGGAGTAATTTTATTTTTAATTCTCAACTGTCTTTTGTCTTGTTTCTTTTTGTACACTGGTGATAACTCCTGAAAAAACTGCAAGCCATACATGTTTTCAGTCACTACATGAATACTCATGATGTTTTTTGCTCCCTCAGAGCCCAGGCCAGTGAACTGTGGGTAAAGGGGGAGAAAGTGACCTGTGGGTACATCAGTGAAGACACCAGGGTAAGAGCAGGTTGAAGAGTAGATGCTGACATGCGGATAACGCAGACACATGCTCACGCTAGTGTTTACTTATGTTAGTTTTTCATTTCACTGAAATGTTTTGTAACCCTGTGACACAGGTGGTGTTCAGATCCACTTCTGCAATGGTGTATATCTTTATCCAGATGAGCTGTGAGATGTGGGACTTTGACATATATGGTTAGCTGGATTTCTCTTATCTATTATTCACACCTTAAAAGCTGGTTTTATTTGTTTATTTTTGGTTTTTGATGATATAATTGTTCTCATCTTAATGTGTGCATGTTGTATTTACATGTTTTCCTCTCAGGTGATCTCTACTTTGAGAAGGCTGTAAATGGCTTCTTGTCTGACCTTTTCGCCAAGTGGAAGGTTTGTGCTTTGTTTTGTCTGCCTGTGTTGTAGCTGCTACACAAAACAGTGTTTTAATGGTTAATGTTAAAACAGGAGAAGAACTGCAGTCATGAGGTGACAGTTGTACTTTTCTCACGTACATTCTACAACGCCAAAAGTATGGGTGAGTCCATTTCCTTTGTCACAAGGAGTAATAATGAATATAGATACATTTATCATCAATACAGCCATTGTTTTCCTCAGATGAATTTCCTGAGATCCTGAGAGGGTCCATCAGACAGGATCATGAGGGACGTTTCTTTGAAGACTTTTACAGGTAAATATGGTATTTGTACCAAGCTTTTATTATCTACTTTATATCAAGTTCACCTGAATTACACGAGTTTTTTAGGGCCCGAGCACCTAGCAGTGCTTCTTCTTCTTCTTATTATTCTTAAACAGTCTCTTTAAACCTTAATTTGATCCCCTAAACATTCTCAAAAACTCACCAAGTTTGGCACACACATCAGGACTGGCGAAAAATTTGATAAAATGGAAAAACGAACCCCCTCAGTACAAAAATATGCTCTGTAGCGCCACCTAAGTGTAAAAACACACCCACTGCGGCACAGAAAAATGGCGACTACGGCCTACAGGAATGTCACAGAGAGGCGGGACACAAGCCTAATTGTAGTACTCATCAAGACCTACACATCACGTGCTGACACCCCCAGGCTAAAATCAACAGGCTGTCAGTTATTTGCATTTGAATATGCTAAAAATTTCACTTAGAACAAACATTTTCTTCTCCAAAAGCATAAATGGTAGCACCTTCAAAAGCTAATAGATGACAGAGGACACAGTGCTGATCCAAACGACAGTCCTACCTTTTATTTGTGTCGAAGCGTTTGGATTGTATAAGCCCTTAAAGTTGCACTGGCACTTCTGTCTTCTCCCATTCAAGTCAACTGGAAAGGAAGGACATAAGTCGAAGTCAGACCTCTACAGTCTAAAGTGTAAGTCTTATGGCTTTCAAACCTGTGCCAATGGCAAGAGGACAAAAAAACCTTCTACAATGTGATATTTTGTGTAAGATTTCATCAAATTTGTGGTGCTTTTCAGGAGCTTTTCTAAATGTTTACCGCTCTACTTCCAACTGAAGCTTATTAATGATCCTCTGCTGCCACCTTGTGGAGCCAAAATAGAATTGTGTCCTCCCATTCAAGTCAATGTGTAAGATTTGATACAGTTTGTGGTGATTGTGTGCAGCACAGTCATGTGAGGACGCCAGCAGTCTCCCACACACACAGTATAAGAGCCACATGGATCATGCTAGAGAGTATATTTTAAGCACCACACTTTTCAATTAAAAGTACTTTCAAAAGTGACAGTTAAGGCCTGAAACTTATTTTCTTTATCATTTCTCCAAACTCAGCTGAGTGAGCTGCAGGGTTAAATCACGTCAACACATTTCAAGTACAAATCTTTAACAGGAACAAATCACATACACCTTTGCAAGGGAATTATAGAAAGGTATCAATGTCAGGAAGGGTAACATGTGACTGAGGGAATGTTACACTCATAGATTAGAAGCTCCTCTGTTTATCACCTTTCAATTCTCAATAAAATCAATGTTGTATGATTTCCTCATGATCACATCTACTATCTTTATCCTTGTGAATAATATACTGTCTTCAACAATTAAAATTTATACATATAGCCTTTCATGTAGTTACATAATATTACAATACACAGTAAAGCACAACTACTATAACTACAAACTTTTCTTTTTCACACTACATGGAAAACACCTTCATTGATAACAGTGTTTGACAGATAACATTTTGTATCTATGATATATATTTTATTTTGCAATACACTATTTTCATTAACATTTAGATGTTTTAGTAATGACATTCATTTTCAATAACACGTATTTTCTCAGTAGATTTTAGTTATGAATTCTGTTGTAAATGTGGCCACACAAAAAAAGGGACACTACATACATTTATGTTTATAGATTTTTTTGCTGTGGTTAAGTTGTCAGTCTGCCAATTTAATATTTGAAAATAATTTTGTTTTAGTATGGGTGGATTTGGAATTACATTTATCCAAAAATATCACTTTTTGTAGTGAGATAATACATGTCAGTAGATAACTGTAATAATATGAACAATGTGGGAACACATATCAGCAGATAAAATGCTTTCAATGTATTTATTTGTAAACAGCTTCATAGAAAAGCGTCACTGACTTTACTGCGAAGATGATCATGCTTGACACTCTAAATTTTAAGCACAACACTTTCAATTAAAAGTACTTTAAACAATGACAGTAAAGACCTTTAAGTTATTTTCTTAATCATTTCTCCAAACTCAGCTGAATGAGCTCCAGGGTTAGATCACATCAGCACATTTCAAGTACAAGTCCATGAGAACAACAAATCCCATAAACCTTATTTTTTGTGTGTAAGATTTGATCAAGTTTGTGGTGCATTTCAGAAGGTTTTCTAAAGTGTTTTCCTTAAATCTGTGCTCTCCTCTGCTCTGCCCCGCTTTGCCGGTCATGTGATGTTCATGTGAAAAAGCTGCTGAGAGCAGCATCCTGCTGGCTGTGTAGAGGCACAGTAAGGATAGACGACAGACTGAAGTCACAGGTTACAGTGGTGGAGGCGTTGTGCTAGGTGATACATAAGGAAGCATTGCTTTTTTCTTTTATCTGTTACCATGTTGAATCAGTGTCAGGTAATGGTTTAATGGAGTGCACTTTGATTTAGCACATGGATTAACTGGATTCACTGCCTGATTTCCACATTCACACAGTGAGTGCAGTTCTGTTCTGGCCTACCTGTATGAGACAAAGAAAGCATATACTGCACTTGGGTGGCGGTGTGGACCGAGCGCGAACCGAGTGGTGAGCCGTGTCCGGGGTGTGTTGGCCCCTGGTCCGAGGGGGCGGCGGGGTGCGAGGGCCCATCCAATGCTGCTTGCAGCTTTAATTTTTTATTGTTTTTGTTTGTTTGTTTTTGATCAGAGTTGTGGCTCAGAATGAGAGAAGGGATGAGTGGACATCATTACTGGTCACCATCAAGAAGCTCTTCATTCAGTATCCTGTCTTGGTTCGGCTGAAAGAAGCAGGTGGTAAATGAGTTGGGCTTTGTCTGATAAATGGATCATTGAATGAGGTGTCTTTTGCAACCATCATCTTTCATTTATTTACTTTCATATTAGATGGTTTTCCTGTCGGTTATAATTCCACCGCTGCTCAAGGAAACTACCTAGAAGCCATTAACCTTTCCTTTAATGGTGAGTAGTCTCGTGATAATGTACGGCAACTTTACTATGGTACCTTGTCAAGTAAAAACCAGTCAACATTGTTTTCACATGTAGGATATTTTGCCATTTGTGAGACTGTCAACAAGTGACTTTATAACTATGTCTTAAGCCATGTTTCTGATCAGACTGTGGTTCATAAGCTCAAAAATCACTGTGAAATTCCTTTTTTTATTTAACTTTTTTTGTTTGAATCTTGTCCACTTATTCATCTGTTTGAATGTGTAGAGACTCACACCTAGAACAGGTTATCATTGTGGGTTCTGTGGTCAAATGTATGTCATATGACCAGAAGAATATATACATAACTATGCACGTTTCCTATCAGGTACTGCAAGACTGAGCCTCAGACCTATTGTAAAGCTTTCATTTGTCAGTGAATGTGTTCCTTTATGTCAAAGTAATGAGCCCTCAGGACTGCACAATGAAAGGAGAGAAATTAACTCCTATATGCTTGTACTCTTGTTCAGTTCAAAGATGTATTTCAAAGTTAATATGATGTTGTTTGAGGCCCCATTAGTCTGAGTTTCACAAATCAAGTCTGTTTAGGACAAAACCCCCTCCTTATATTTGCAAAATATCTGCTTCTGAAATGTTAACCTGTTCTTTAGTATCAAAAGTCAGTAATTGTAAAGTGAGTGTCTTTCACTGGTTGAAAACTAGAAAAGACAGGAAGGAAAAACTGACAATCGCCATGTCTCACATAGTGTTTGACAAGCACTACATCAACCGAAACTTTGACCGCACGGGCCAGATGTCAGTGGTCATCACACCTGGGGTGGGAGTGTTTGAAGTGGACCGAATGTTGATGATTCTCACCAAACAGCGTATGATTGACAATGGTGAGTGTGGTAACACAAGCACACTTCAAAAACACTTCATACATCCAGCTGATTGAACAAATCTACCCGTTTCAAAGAATCAAAGGTTCCTTATTAATGTTAATATACATCTTTTTGCCTTCAGGTATTGGGGTAGACTTGGTGTGTATGGGTGAGCAGCCGCTGCATGCAGTGCCATTATTCAAGGTAACACATGTAAAGTCAGTCTCTGCAGGTTCATCAGGTCATTTACCTGTTAATTATTGATGATCATTCTCTCTGTAGCTGCACAACAGGGTGACACCAGGGGACTCTCGTGTGGGTGACGACTATAATCTCCCTCACTGGATCAACCACAGGCAGGATAAAACACAATGAGAACAAAGACCAACCGAATTCTATGCAAAAGTGCAATCAGTTAATTTGTATCTTGCTTGGTTCTTTTTCCTTCGCATCCGCAGCTTTTACACTTCTAAGAGTCAGAACTCTTGCAGTTCCTTCACCCCTCGAATCAAACTGGCTGGTCGCAAGGTACATATCCTTAACATACTTTTTGTCACTAATAAAAATACAATTATTCAACTGAGTTTTTGTATGTTTCAACATCTCATCCTAATTACCACTTTCTAGCTTCATGCTGAGAAATTCAAAAGCAGCAAGGATCACAGTAAGTTGTGTTTTCTAGCTCTCTAAGCACTTCTTGATTTCTTGTGACATTAACTAGATAATGACTTTATTTTTTGTTTTTATTTTGGTGAGCAACAGCTGCATTGGTCAGCCCATCTGTCTGTTGTCTTGCCACCTTGGTTCAGACTGTTATATCTCAGTACCCTCTGGATTGATTTAGTTAAATGTTGCACATACATTTATGATGGCCATTGTTTGATTCATACTGACTCTGGTGATCCCCTGACTTTTCCTCTGTCACTATCATAAAGTTGACATCTGTGGTTTTAAGTGAAATATCTTTATGAATACTGGATGAATTGTCATTAGATTTTGATCTGATATTCATGTTCCCCTTTGCAAGAACTATAGTGCTCTTTTCTCTTGATATTCCTTTTCCAAGTTAAATTTTATTTTCACAATACTTTTGTTTAAATCCAAATAAAACTAACGATATTCACGTCAGCTTCAGCTGTCTTATTAGTTTAGTGCTTATTAACAAATGTAAGCATTCTAAGATGCTAAACCAAGATGGTGATCATAGTAAAAGTTCCATCTGCTTAGCAAAAGCATGTTTACACTGTCATCGTAACTATGTTTGCATCATGGATTTGGGTTAGTGTACTGAAGTTCGCATTTAGCTTAAAGCACCACTATGCAGCCTGACAGCATGGCTATAGACTCATAGTCTTGTGAGTTTCTTAAAGCATAAAGTGAATAATTTTTCTTGTTTTTTCAACCTCAACCTCGCCTAGCCCTCTGTGCTCCAAAGGACTCAGAAAACAGCCTGCCTATACAGGTGGACTACGATGCTTATGATGCTCAGGTATTCAGACTGCCTGGTCCTTCACGAATTCAGAGGAGCACCAACTTCAGGTATAGGACCGCTTGCACAACACTGAAGTATACAACAATAAACACCAGGTTCTTTGCCTAAGTGAGCCTTTGGGATCTCATGGCCCATTAAACAGCAGGGACTTTGTGTCTTTCAGGATGGGTCGAGAAAAGGATGCAAGTGGGAGGAAGAGCTGGGGGTCAGCAGACATCGGTGCAGGCATCGGTGCATCCCCTCCTGTTCGCTCTGGAGGTCCTGAGGAACAGCGTAGCCTGGCCTCAGATGACAGTCTGGGCCCTGTGTCCAACATGCTGCTTATACCCCGTATACCTCCTGCCCAGTATGAAGTCAGCAGCTCCCTGGGATACACCAGCACCAGAGGTGACTCCTCCAGAGCTGAAGAGATGTGATGAAGTGTGCTCCACCTCTTCTCTTTCTCCATCTCATTGTTGTCTTGTTTTGTTCTTCTGTTGTTCAGAATTGTTCGAGAAGATGATGGACTCTCAGCGGGACTCCAGTGCCCCTGGAAGATTCACAGTGGGAAGTGCTGAATCCACTCTACACGTCCGTCCAGGAGGTTACACCCCTCAGAGAGCGCTAATAAATCCCTTCACCCCATCCAGGATGCCCATGAAGCTCACATCCAACCGGCGGCGCTGGATGCACACCTTCCCTGTTGGTAAGAGACACACAGATAACAATTTTTTTACCCAGTTTACACGTGAGTTGGTAACACTGTATGAACTTTTCAGATAATGAAGTTTAAGGTATTTTTAACGCCCACCAACACTAATATTGGAAGCTCCTTGGAAAGGGGCCTTTGAGAGAGAAGATGACTAGTATAAAATAATATGCTGTATACTGGGATAGTGGACATGTATTTCCTATATTTAGAAGTACTTCATATGAGTAAATTATACTTTTACAGAGCATGTGGCTTCATGGATTTGTATGTTCATGAGAATATGGCTAACAAAGACCAACATGTTGTCATATTAAAATTTGATTTGCCATGCATTATGTTATTGATTGATCTAATTTGCATATATGATAAGATTTCCCCTGTTGGAGGGGGTCCAGGACCAGTAAATGCTGCTTTCTCATATTCAGTTAACCCAACACTTTGGTCCTGATCATGATCAACTACTGGTTAGATCTTAATAAAATTTGAATTGAAATTTATGCTCTCGGGAGGAGGACATCTTGTCTTTGGCCCAGACCATTGAATTCCCGCCCAACAGAGTTCATTTGACTGACTTTGTGACTTTCTAACATTTTCTCTAGTGCCACCATCAGTCCAAACTTTACACTTGCATATAAGAAATATGAAAAGCTAATTGGGAGATTGCATTTATAGGATAACTTTGTGAGATCAAGTCTGGACCCAAACATAGTGTTGTGTGATCGCCAACTGCTTTGTAAAGAGGTTCAAATCCAAGACAACATTTATCCACACAACTGACTGCATTTGGCAATGTTTTTCTCCAGGTCCTTCTGGAGAGGCAATCCAGATCCATCATCAGACCAGACAAAACATGGCTGAACTCCAAGGCAGCCAGCAGAGAGATCCTGCTCACACCTCAGCTGAGCTGCTGGAGCTGGCCTATCATGAAGCCACTGGAAGGTTGGACACACCTAAAAAAAAGATAATTCCTCTTTAAGCAATGTCAGCTTGAAGCACAGACATTGATTTTAATTCATGTTATTTTTCTTTGTATTAAAGGCGAACAGCCCCAAGGCAAACAGGAGAGAACGGTCTTTACATTGGTGGAGGGATGGAGGAGCTGACTGGAAGTCCAGGGAGCAACAACAGTGGTGATACGATCACTTAAAGACGCTGTCCTGAAACACACTCAGTACTTTAACCATGCTGTGATATGTGATGTGTTATAGAAGATACTGACTAATAATACATATTATAAAATTATCATAATAATTATATTCTAACAAGACAGCTGGTAATATTCTGCGTGCAAAACCCATGTCACATTACTCCTTTGTTGTCCAAATCTGGGAGGAACATCCAAACATACAAGATAGTTTAAATATTGGCTCAGTTTACATTTATTGTCCCCAAATATTCACTTGAGCACCAAGTCTTTATCAATCTGCTGCTGAAAAGATTAAAAATGCATTATATCCCTTTCTTTGAGTGAAGTTTGATTAAAAACTGTACAGTCCAGCAAAAAATTATGAATATTTTTGATGTTTGGCTTTTTTTAATACTTCTTTCTGACAATGCATGCATGGACTAACATGCTGACTGAGAAAGTCAAAAAATTTCTTGTCTGTGCAGGAACTCTAGCCAACCGTGGCTCCTCATTTGAAGACTTTTCCCTCGGTGGTGCTGACCCAAGTGAGTCCATCTTTCTCTTATGAAACAGAAACATGAGTCGTTGCCAACTTTGTCATGTAGCCTTACCTCAGGATAGGGTAGATACTGTCAATCAGCCAACTGATTATGGAAATAAACCTTCAGAGGCATCTTTAACCTGTGAGGGCTTATTGAGCTTTGGCAGGCAGGTTTCTCCAGTGGGCCTCTGTCTCCAAGGGTTGCAGGAATAAATGGATCTTACAGGTCATGTGGTCTAGGGTTACCCTCTCCTCCTCCTCCTTCTCCTCTTCGTCGTCCTTCTCATCCTCTGTCCCCTCTTTCTCTGTCCACATCTAGTTTATCTCTTCCTCTGGGCTTCTTCTTGATCTTATTTCTAATAAAAATGTTCTCAGGTCTCAAAATCTTTTAAATTAATTAGCCATTCCACAAATTTCCTACACAATGACCTGTTTGCACTGAACAAGCCTTGTATGCACAGCTTATTCCTGCATGGCGATGCACATAGTACATTTCTCTTTGCTGATTGTAGATTGGTGCTTCTGTCAGACAAATCTGTCTTTCACACAATATTCAAAATGAGAGGTTGCTCACCATCTGTATGTTTGCATGATGTAATTTTCCTGCTTAAGGAAACACTTTTCACTTGCTTGTGAGTGATGCTGATCACAGACTGACTGTCACTGGGCCACAATCTGCATGTCTGATCACTGCTCAACTACCACAGGCCCCTCAGGAATCACCAACAGGAACGATGAGGCCAGTAAAAGTAACACTTTCCTTGTTTTTTCTTCCCCTCTCTTCTACTTTCTTTTTGTTTTGTGTGTTTGTAACTCTTTCTTTGCATCTTCCCCCTGTTTCGCTCTCTGAATCGTATCTGTCTTTTCTAATCCCCCCACTCTACCTCCTTTTTTTATTCATATCCATCTTCACCTTCCCACACACATGTACCACTATGGTACATACTTTGCTCTTGGGATTGTTTGTTTGTGTGTATGTGTGGTGTGGGTGCTCCTGAAGCCCTGCTGCTGTCTGCACCCCCGACAGTGCCCAGCTTCTGCTGCACAGTGGGGGTAGACTGGAAATCTCTGACCACGCCGGCTTGTCTGCCCCTCACCACCGACTACTTCCCCGACCGCCAGACACTGCAGAACGACTACACTGAGGGCTGCTATGACCTGCTGCCGCACAGTGACCTGGAGAGGTAGGAAACATCTTGTCTTTAGTGAAAAAAAACTTTAATTTTTATAACTACTAGCAGCAGAACTTATATATTGTGCGTGGGAATTGCTTTCAATTGTTGGGTTCCTATAAATCTAAAATATGAGTGTATTTATAGAGTGTGGTCTAGACCTGCTCCATATGTAAAGTGTCTTGAGACAACTTTGTTGTGAATTGAAGCTATATAAATAAAATTGAATTGAATTGCATTGAATTGAATAAAAGTTAATCCATTAACTTTCTTCAAAAATGATGCTTGAATATAGCATAGAAAAATCAGTGAAGCACAGTACTGTTTGGGGTACAGATGCAAATAAAGCTTTTAGCTTTTATAGATTATCAGGTCTTATCAATGGAACTAAACATGACTTTAGGTTATGCTAACTTTGTAATAATAGAGAAGTCAAACAAGCATTTGTAATTCATTTTTTTGTGATTGTTAAAACACATTAAGTGATTCCATATGACACTTAAATGTTATTTATATTTTGTTTTCATATTATTGCCCCCACCTTTGAAGACTAAATGGAAGCTATTATAGAGTAAAATTAATGTGTGTTTTTTTGATTGCAGTATAGATTAAAGTATGAATTAAATCTGGCACATTTATACAAGACACTGTGACTAAAATTTTTTCTTGCCTTCTACAGATCACATATCATAACATCCTGTCAATCCAAGCAAACTGCATTTCATGAACTCCCTAGAATAAGAGTTCAACCAACCATTTTCAGGCAAACAAAAGATTTAGACTTTGCATTCATCTGATTTCATCCTTCTGACTGTTTTTCAGGAGGGAAGATGAAGCCCCAGCAATGAGTGCATGTCAAGTGTTTGAGGAGTTTATCTGTCAGAGGTTGATGCAGGGCTACCAAATTATCGTCCAAACCAATAACAGGAAACCACAACCCTCTGTGGCTACACCACTCGGCAGCAGCCCTCTTTACTCCAGAGGTAAGTTCATATTTCCTATCAGCATATTTGTCTTTTGCACATATTTGTTTTAAATCCTTGGTATTTTTGAATGTCCACTTTGTACCTCCAAGTGTAATAATTCATAATCTTAAGGAGGTCTGATGAATTTATGATTACTAACTTTGACTTAATTTCTTGTTTTACCCACTGATTTTCAAACTGCTTTTATGGTAGTCATTCTCCTTGAAGCCTCTCAACAGTTCCATAAAGTTGTTGTATTTCAAATATTGGGTTTGTTGTTTACATGTTTGAAGTAAATTTAGCTTAATATTTGATATTCAATGTATTACAGCTGTTTCACCTTTACAGACAAACTAATTGTACAAACAGCCTAAACATTAGTTTGTTATCATTTGCAGAGAAACCACAGTTTACACTCTTTTAAAAAAATGTCTGTAAGTCTTTTTATGAAATTTTGATAAACATCAACAGACTCTTAGTGAGTGTGAGTGTCCTCTTGCTTGCTGTGTTTTCAGGTCTGGTGTCTCTGCGTCGAGCAGAGGAGGAGGAGACTGTTTATTGGCTCAGCATGGGCCGGACCTTCCATAAAGTTTGCCTTAAAGACAAGATTATCACTGTTACTCGCTACCTGCCCAAGTGAGTGTGCCTGGCCTCAGAGTGTCACATCCGATAAGAAAACACAACCCTCCAAAAGAATCTATCAATTTCAAATGTCAAACGGTATTACAGTAAAAACTTTAAAGTCCTCTAGTATAAAACTATTGAGAGGATTCAAAGGATGATGTTTATAGGCTGACTGATAGATCTCAGGTGCTTGTTTTTCTCATCATAATTTATCAGATGCAAAGCTGCTTCATTTCAGGGATGAATGTACAAAGAAAAGAGTTTGACTTAACTTTCAAGTCAGATGTTTTAGAGCAGTGTCCTTCATCTGTCTTCCCCACTGTCCTGTCAGCTCTTTTCTTAAACTAATAAATAGCAAAAATAACAAACAGTTACTCCTCCATAATGGATTCAGCAGACTAAACCTTGATGTCCGTGTTTGTGTCTTTGTGTGTGTGTACTTCAGGTACCCATATGAGTCAGCTCAGATCCAGTACAGCTACAGTCTGTGTCCTCCACACTCTGATGCTCAGTTTGTATCCTGCTGGGTGGAATTTGGCCATGAGAGACTGGAGGAGTACAAGTGGAACTACCTTGACCAGTACATTTGCTCTGCAGGCTCTGAGGACTTCAGGTACACACACACTTTTAAAAACATGTACATCATGTATGCTTTGTACTGTTGTGATATGAGTTTATATTATTAAATATACACTGAAAAAAATGTTATTTGTTGGTATTTCATTGATGAAACATTGGGATGAGAATCATCATTGCACACCATGACCTGTTTGTTTTGCCTCCATAGTTTAATTGATTCTCTGAAGTTCTGGAGAACTCGCTTCCTCCTGCTGCCAGCTGGAGGAGCTCGACGCGTGGCTGATGGGGAGGGCCGGTGGGATTTTTATGGGGAGGGAGCAGGTGCTGGGATGGGTGGCAGTGGGGACTGGGTCCTGCTGGATGGTTTCATTCGCTTCCTGGAGGGCCTCAATCGCATACGACGCCGCCATCGTTCCGACAGGATCATCAGGGTGAGGCTCTGCTAATTTACATCCTGTTAGCTCTTTAAACATTTCATTGAAGAGTCACATCCATAGAGTTTGCTTTCCTCTTAAAGTTGTCTGTTGCATTGTTATGAACTGAGCTCAGAAGTGGAACAAAAGATCACTATCTCCTATCTTCAAGTGGTGGGATGTTTTGACTTGCTCATTACTTTTACACTACATGTTATACTGTATTAAGTATTGTGTGTTTCTAATTAGGCATCTTTATGTCAATAAGAACAGCTTTGTCTGTGAGGAATTGTAGTGAGTTATCCATTTATAATCTTGTTAACAGTTCTCTGTTAACATCTGCCTTTAGTGTATTTTTAGGTGCTAAAAAGGGAACTTGCCTTGTTTTCTGTCTCTGTGTCTCACACAGCAGAAGGGCACGCCAATGAAAGGCCTGCAGGTTACCAGTCCTCTCCCTCCGTACCCCACCGAACCTGTGGCACCCCCACAAGGCAAGAAAGGCACTTCAGCTTTATCTGCCTTACTGGAGATGGAACAAAACCAGAAGTGAGTCTCTTTTGAGACTGCAGGCTAACATGCTGTTAGTGTTATACCCATCTACCTCAGCTTTATCTGCATTATTTCTGTTTTCTCTCAGAACGCTGGATGAGCAGCAGCAGCAGGCAAAGCCCTCAGCATCAGTCTCTGAAGCATCCAGTGTTGCTACAGCTCCCACATATGTAGACAGTCCCCGCAAGGTGAGCATCTGTTCCATGTGATTTCCAGTATGAGTTAATTTGCTTCAGGCAGCTTTTGCAAACACATCTGAATGTACTTTTATCAGTAATAAATACTTGGATAAAATGGTTCTTCTTCACTGCTCTGGTGTGGGGCCTTTGCTCTTGTTTCATGCTTTCCATCTCCATGCCTCTGTTCCATCTTCTGTTGCTAAGCTTTGGGTGTTTGATACTGGGTTGTGTTCTTCCTGTATGCTGACAGGACGCTGCCTTTATTTTGGATTTTATACGTAGCCCTCGCTCCTCCTACATCTATAACTCTCAGGTCAGTAATGAGGTTCCTGGGCATCACTGAAGCTGTGTGTTTTGGTGTGTGTGTGTGTTCACATGTGCTGTAGCTCTTAACTCACCCTACTTTACTGCAAGGATGTGGTGTGCAAAAATTCTCCATGCATGAGTCACATGATTATGACCTGCAGAGCCCCTTAAGGCTTCAGGTTTCATTTTTGTTGAGTTTGGACTTTGTGCCCAGTACAGTAGTGCCTGCTGATATGTAGAAATGCTGTCAACTCACACACCAGGATCACATTTAATACATAATACATTTGTGATGGTCCAGCTGAGACATTCAGCCAATGCTCAATGTCATGTCAACATCAACGAACCTGCTGGTAGCTGCAGCAGAACATTATGCAGACACATAAATAACCAGGTGGTTTTATACCTTTAATGTAAACATTGTATGCTAATATTGATTAAAGCCAGAATAACTGTTTCAATTTTATATCTAGGTTCACCCTCAACTCGAATTACATTGCGGTTGGTTAAATAATTTTTTTTTTTTAAATAGTGAGCAGCCTAAACCATTATATCAGTTCCCCTTAACCCTCCAGAGTACTATGTTTAATGTTATCCTGGTGTAAATAACACAAACTGTATCACACCTGGACTCATTCAGTCAGATAAAGTTTTAGGGCTGAGTCCTGTTTCCATGCATGACATCACGACTGAGCTGGTAAAAACAGACATATTTTCTCATTTACTCGTCCAAAGAGTTAGTTTGGTTTTAAAGTGTCCAGGTCTGAGATTTGATCTTAGAGGTTTCTGATTGTACTAACAAGGATGTGAAGGGGAGTTTATTTGTCCTGCTCACAGAATTTTAAAAAATGACATTTTTGAGCTCATCAGCCATTTGTCTCTTCAGAAACAGTGTCTTCTTCACTCACTGCAGTGACCACCAGATGCACTGAACAGTTTTCATTAGGGCCATTTCTTTGGTCCCTGCATTATTCAGAGTGACAGTGTCTCTAACAAGAGGTCAATTTTTTTGCATGTCATGTTTCTATGCTGTGAGCAGCTTAAACCAAATTTTATTCACCTCCACTGTGCTGGTGTGATGGCAGAAACCTTAAACCCACATATCTCAACCCTGATAAAATAAAATCTGGATGGCTGGATGACACTAGGTGTTTTTCTTGGGAACCCCACACTGACTCAAACAGCCCATTAAGTGACTACTTTTTGAATCATGTAGCTGCCTGTTGAAGCTGGTGAGACTGCAGATAAAGCGGCCCAGCCAGCAGTGACAGCTGGAGCAGCAGCACCACCTGCAGGAGAGACTGCAACCAGCGGCAGCACTACAGACACCAGGTAACCTTCACTGTGTGTGCTGCAGGGACGCTCCTGACAGCCCTGACAAAACACGTCAAGCACAAAAAAAATGGTTATTACAACACTATGAAAGCTGAATACTTGACTAGTTTAAATCATGACTGCTTGATAATAAATTTGTGATAATGTGCATAATCAATGACTTGTGGTTTAGCACTGATCAGTCATGTGTTCACAGTGGGCAGTCTGCAGCGGGGGCCCTGTCTTTGTCCTCGTCCTCAACACTCTTGGAGATCCTGGATGCCATCAAACATCCCACGTAAGATTTGTTGTTCTGTGATTTTGGATTTTAAAAAGTTAGCAGTTTTTTTACCATGGGTCTCCAAAAATCAACACATCCTCTCAAATATTTTCACTTCATTCTCACTTTGTTAAAAACATTTTATGTCTCTGTTCTCTACAGGACAGGTGTACAGCTGCTCCCTGAACAGAAGGGCCTACCACTCAACTGCTTTATCAGCGCTGAGGTTGTTCATTGGCTGGTTAACAATGTAGAGGGCGTGGCCACGCAAGGGATGGCAATAGATATCATGCAGGCAAGAGTTGTTTGTCCCAACTTTTTTTTTACATGATGAAAAAATATCATTCAATCAGGGAAGCTGAGAAGAAGATTTCATGTGCAGGTTAATTTTTTTTTGCCAAGATTTTTGAATTTAATGCTGAAAATAAGGGCCTGAAACATGAGTGTTTAGCCAAGTTTTTAATACTGTACCTGAACGCACAATATTCATTATGCATAGCGCAAGGATGCCAAACATTATTTTGACACTGTTTAACCTTGCAGGTTAGATTGTTCACATTTTTGACTGTTATGTAGGTGTTTTCATATTTGTGGACAAGTTTGTTGGTCTAAGTTCATCTTCTGTTTAAATGAAATTATCCATCCATATTCCACATGACCACAAGTTTTACACTTTGGTTTTGTGTTTGGATGAAACAAACAAGATATAAGATGCTTTACAGGTGGCTGCAGGGGAATCTTCACTTCTCTGTCTCTCTGGTTTGTGTAGAAAATGCTGGATGAAGGTCTGGTGTCCCATGCATCTGGAGATGCTATGCGCACCTTCGTTTATGGCTTCTACTTCTACAGGATAGTAGGAGAGAAGGATGGTGAATGGATTTAAAATACACTTGAAATCCAAACAGTTCACTGCAATTATTTCAGACAGTATATTCATACCTTCTATCTATAATTAGAGTTAGGCAACCACAAAATATGTGATATTTCTAATGGAGAAATTTTCAGAGGTTGTTGTCTTGAAGCTCTTGGCTGTTCCGTCCTCTGCAGGCCAGACATCACAGCCCCCTCCCACAGCAGCTGGAGGCTGGTCTGCTGCAGCCCTGGAGGACTTTGCCTTGTTTCAGAGAAAGTGGTTCGAGGTGGCGTTTGTGCTGGAGGAGCGGCGACCCTGCGACCTTCCAGCGTTTCTCCTGCCTTGGCTGCCCAGCCGGCCGGCCTCCTACGCAAGTAGGCACAGCTCCTTCAGCCGCAGCTTTGGGGGACGCAGCCAGGCCGCTGCACTGCTAGGTACACCCAGCCCGATCTTCCCGGCACAGCCCACACCACAGAGGAGCTACAATCTCCTCCCTCATCCAGTCTGATGCAGATCATACACAAGTCTACCTCAGAGATTGTCACGGTCCAGTATTTGCATGTCACACAGACAGAGGGTGCATTTGTTTAAAGGCTCTTGGTCAGAAAGTGTCATAGAAACCAAAATACAAGCAGAAATGTGGTTCTTATTACGTTGCAGTGTAATTACTGATGCATATATTATCGCAGTGCAGTTTGCACTGCAATATATCCAGCTTTCATATGACCCAGAAAGTCTTGAGCCCCTCAAGTGAGCTCTAAAGGTTCCAACAACTACAACTACCACACATCACCCACTCCAGTGCTCATTGTTTTTGGTTCCTGACATTCTTCATTGTAAAATACCTATGAGACCAAGTCTTCAGCAGGAAAGTAACTCAATTCTACCTTGTTACCTGTTAAAACATAGTGACTCTCCTGCTGAACTGCAACTGTAAAGTGCACAAGATGAGGAACAAAAGAGTAAAGAGAGGGTGGTGCTGAGAATGTATTAAAAAAGGAAAACATAACGGGGTTGTTTAAGGAGCATTAAATTAATGAACATATTTTTTTGTACATTATAATCAAAATGTAGTAAGTATTTTAAATAATATTGAAAACTGACTCTATTTCTCTTTTAATCATTAGCTGAGCAGTTTAGCCTTTACATTGGCTTAAAAGCCCAGTGTGTAGAATTTAGTGGTATTAAGTGGTAAGGTTGCAGATTGCATCCACCTTAGCACCCCTCTACTCACTCCCCCATACAAACATGAAGGAGATTCTAAGGTAGCCTCTAAAACTAAAAGTCCCTCTCTTGAGTCAGTGTTTTTTATCTGTTCTGCTGCTACTGTAGAACCATGGCAGACTCCAGGAAAGGACTCATTCCAGTGTAGTGACTCTTGCTTTAGCTGATTAGATCCCTTCAGCAGCCATTCCCTGACTAAAACTCTGTCCCTGGTCTACTGTAGGTTTTCTTGTAAAAAAGCACAGGTCAGACAGAGCTCTTACTAATATATATTGATGAGGAGATTGATTAAAAATTTTTTAACAGCGGCTCAGGTCCATTAGAGTCAATAAAAAGTATAGTGGTTTCAGCCCTGTGAATGACTGCTGTTTTAAAACCCAATCTTTTAAGTATTCTAAATAAATTCAACTGTAAACAAAGTTATATTAATCAAACATAATGAGCCTCATACGTACATAACCAACACAAACACACTCTCATCATGCCATCATTTTACATCTCACATCTTTGTTGTTTATTGTCATCATCATCATTGTCGTCATCATCATCATCATCATTCTGTCTCTCTTGTGTGACAGAGATACTGGACTTGGCTCTCCTGTCGGTAGACTGTAGATCTGCATTGAAAAGCTGGTGGTGTGAATTGCATGAGTGTGTAGTCTCCCGTAGTTGTAGTTTTATCCCTCCAAATCACTGTTATGTGACCAAATCACTGATTCATGCAAGCACATTTTCCCACCTCCACCATCCAATCAATGCATGCTGTGTAGTTAGTGTGTAGCTGATCCAGGAGCAGTAGATAGTTGGTGGGGTGTTTGAGTGCATGCTGTGGTGTTAGTGGCTGCGGTTCAGTAGTGCTGTGGTGTGCAAGGTCCTCACCTGTTGCTTTCCTCATGGCTTTTCAGCACAAAGCACTGTTGCGACACGCTGTGACAGTGTTTCTGCTTCGGCTCAGTTCATGCTTCATGCGACTGCTCGGATCTTCATTTACCATCTCTGACCTCAGTTTATTTAAATATGCTTGCACCATATATCAACAAAGATGCAAATGAATGCTTCCTAAATTTGCTGGGATAGTCTTAAGGCCACACCAAGAACAATAACTATTGTTGAAAAATGGTTCGGACTCAAGTTGATTCAGGAGTCATCAACCCAACCAAAACAACAAAGCGGGTAGTAAACAATATAGTTGGAATCACTTTCATACTGATTCAATTAGGCTGCAAATTACACATAAAAAGCTTATTTTACCTGAGACGTATCGCCAAAGGGACATAGACTCTAATGGGGTCTCTAAACAATGTCCTCTATGACAATTACCATGATGTCATCAAACTGATTTTGACTCATATCGAAGTATGAATTTACATCTCCAGTGTTGAAATCTCCCAACTCTTCCTGTCTGAAGCCTTCCCTCTCACCGATTTTGGTTTCGCAGCACAGCATACAGCTGTAGCAGTTCATCAGTATCAGTATTTCTAGGTCTTAGCAGACAGTACATGATTAATGCTCCTTTTTCCAGAATAATGTTATTCATCAGTGTGAATCCTAGCAGAATCATTATCCTACTTATCATTACAGTTATCATTCTTGGTGCAGAGACAGCCTAACATGTGATGTTGGAATCATTTGCTGGACACTGACTGCATTTATAGCTTATCGCTTGATCTAATTATGGTTAATTATAGCAGGAAACTTCTAAGTCAGTGGTTCCCAAACTTTTTCTGGTATGCCCCCCTTCAGATGCTGAAAAAAGTTCATGGCCCCCCACCTCACAAATATTATCAATCATTAACAATATTTGGCAAAGCAGCTAATAAAAAAGTTGAATTTTAGCAAAATAAAGGTTAGGTTGATAGAATCATCAATCATATTCATTTAACCTTGTTTCACTCTATATTTCTCCCCTGGTCATCCACGCCCCCCCTGCAGTGGCTCTGCGCCCCCTCAGGGAGGCCTGACCCCCAGTTTGGGAACCACTGTACTAAGTGAACTGACAGACATTAATACTTTATTAACTTTTCCATGATTACAACTGGAGGCATTCATATCATCAAATAACACATAACAATAACTGCCAATGTTTTGAATCACAGGGCTGCTCATATCTGACAGGGAACACTTAGACCTTTATCAACCTGAATATGTGAATATAACTACAGGGTTTCCTGCAGGGTTGAGGTGAAAAAAAGCAGCCTACATAAAAAAAAAAAAAACTAAGGCAAAAACTTATCAAACTGAGTTTAAATTTAGTTTATTACAGACATTAAATGATTTTTTTAATCAAATCTAAGTCACACTTGCAGTACATTTTTACTTCATTGACCAGTATAAATAATCTTTTGTGATTCCTGTACTGTTATTAGTTTTTAGTTAACAGCTGACAGTTATTGCTCACCACAAATCTATGAATGAGATCTGTTCTAAGCAAAAATGACAATAAATTAGGGCTGCACGGTGGCTTGGTGGTTAGCAGCAGTGCCTCACAGCTAGAAGGTCCCTGGTTCGCGTCCCGGTTCGGGCG
>JAPZDZ010000004.1:1629820-1648297 GCA_029783805.1 Acanthurus tennentii | reverse complement strand
AAGCGGTCAGTCGAGGAATTGCAAGTTTTTGTACTTCCTTGTTGGCTTCAATGCGGAAGTGGGGAGTTTGCCCCTTGGAACACACTGATGTTTTCTTGTGCAATCATATCAAATCAATATACTTTTGAAACTGCTGTTTCTGTCACAAGTGTTGTATATTATGCAGTCAAAAAGCAAAGCTTTTTTTCTTGTGAGATGAATTTTTTGAGCACTACTAATAAAAGGCATCAACCAATCAGTCTGTGGTGCCAACATCATATCACAACATCTAATAGCATATGGTGGACCAGTTAATTGTGTTTCTTATTACCATGTGCTAAATGACATTTGACCCTAAGTAATAAAGACAGCAAACTAGTTTCGAATGTAACTACAGTAATGTGTAAGGGTTCTGTGCACTGCCAAATGCAGGACATTGTCTGAGCCCTGAGCTGCCAACATGCTCCTCTTCACACCCAGGCTGCTTAGACTCCTAGTTAAAATATTCAACTTGATGTAGGCGAGTGATCAAGTTCCCATTGCTGAGACTCAGGACTGAATAAGTATTAGCAATTTTTTGGACTTGGTTGTGTGGTCCTGTACTAATTGTAGTGCCAGAAACTAAAACCTGTAGGTGTGGATAGTGGTGGGGGTAGCATAACCTCATATGGCTTAGTGGAAACAGTGTGACAATATATTCACTGGACAGCAGTGCATTATGAAATGTGCATTCCAAACTAGGCAGACATAAGAAAGTCTTTTAGGAATAATTCTAAAAAAAACAAGTAAAAATGTGTCATATACTAATAGGTATTAGTGTATATGTTACAAACAGCTAACATCTACATAAATTTTGGTCACATACAAACCCTACCATTAAACTTTTACTGTCATACTTACTCTCAGACTAGAAATCTTGAGAAAAAAGTAGTTCTCACCTGAGCTTCCCAGCTGTTTGTAGAAACGATATTCTAGATGGAGCTGTGGGGCCCGGGACTTGATAGGCTCCTACAGGGAGGGTGATGTTAAAATTAGAAAAAAAAAAAAAAAAAAAAAAGTCATACAGTAGAGGAGGCAACTTCATAAAAATGTCATTAATAGTAATGTCGTTTTCTGTCCCCTTTAACTGCCATTCAAATACCTTTTTTTACAAAAAAATATGGAGTAATAGTGGTCTTTCTTTCTACTAAACAAATTATGCAAGTTGCCCAAAAATATTAAATATAAATAGACACACACACACAAATAGAGAGAAAGATTATTTTTACCAGTTTGATGGCCACATATTCATTGGTGTACAGGTTCTTTCCGAGTCGCAGCTCTCCAAAGTTACCGCAGCCGATCTTCTTCCCGACCCTGAAGTTTGGTCCAACCATCAGAACCCCAGAGTTGGAGCCAGCACCACGGCCACTGTGTCCTGATCGACTTCCAGTCTTCCCAGACATCCTCTTTCCCTCTTCTGTTTCCCCCTTCCCTCCCCCTCCTCCTCCTCCCCCTCCTCCTCCTCCTCCACCACCACCACCACCACCACCCCCTCCACCTCCCCCTCCTCCCCCTACTCCTCGCTTGTCAAAGTCCATCAGCTTGTGGTAACCTGGCCTCTCCACGGTTAAGCCGATTCCATGCAACCAAAACAACTACCAAAACAACTGCCTCGCGGCTCGACTTCAGACTTTAGTATGGTTAATGTTGAGCCAAATATGAATTAAACTAGGGTTAGAATTTGACTGAAAGAGATCTGCAACTGAACTGAGGCAATATTAGTCGAACTGGACAGATGTGAGATGAATTCATAGGAAAGAGGTGGATGTCATACAGAGCCAGAGCTTACATAGACTGAGTTTTAGAGTTCTTAACACTATAAAAAAAGAGCTAAGTCCTGATCGGTGTAAAAGATTCAGCAAATGAAAAAACTGATGATTATTTGAAGGATGGATCGATGGATGACTAAATGAGAAATGACGAGATGATAGGGTAAGGGGGGTGCCACTGCCAGCTAATTTTTACCCCCTTGTAGGGGCCAGAGATGGTGATGGAGGGGATACTGGCCTGATCTATCACCATACACGGCTAGCCATATGCCAACATACTATATAAAAGTAAGAAGCTATGCTAGCTTCAGGCTCAGACATACCAGTCTACCATGACAACAGCCTGCTGTGAGCACAAAACCCATACACCCACCTAATGCAGACTTTAACAGCAAGAATGTTCGTTGAGTTTTTTTTTTTTTTTTTTAAAAAGAAGGTCAGAGGTTTTCCTTTTTTACACCTGATATTTGGGTATAACTAAATACTACAGGCCTTTGATATAATGCCATATGTCCTAGCCACTTGGTTTTTGAGCATGTTCCTATATAAGCTGAACCTTTGTTCTTGTCCAGTGTTCAAACAGAAGCTGATGATCTGTCACACAACGGCTTAGTCCAATAGAACACCAGATGAAGCTTTGGCCCGGGTTTCAATGTAGCACCTTTAAGACAAAGAGACAACAGAATCAGATTAGAATGATTTCATAGATCATAGATGATTTTTTTAACATTTAGCATAAAGGATGGTAATCAGACAACACAGATCCATCTTTGTTGGGCTTAGTGAACCATTTGAATTCAAAAGTCACATGACCAATTGCTTTCACTGCCCACAAGCCATGTCCAATTTCAAAAGGATTCTCTTTTAACAAATCATTTAAGAGGAACGAAATTAGATGTTTGAACCATGACCTAGGGTATCTAAGGCACAGAACGTTTTGGAGAGGAATCACATTAGCTTTCAGGAAAATCTTTTCACAGATTTGAACATAATACATAATAATGCATGATAATTATAATAACGCTGTTACTGATGATTACATTGATCTATACAGAACTTTCTAAATTTTAAGAGGTGATTTAAAGATGCTACTGATTCTGCAAGCCTCAGATCTTCACTTCTCAGATCTTTACATTCATATCACCTTATTTACTTATTTAGCTTTTTCAACAGCTGATCTTAATTTCTGTGTTACCAGAAAGTAGCGGAGCAAAAATTTGACTGAAAGAAAAAAAATCTCATAAATGTTTGTGGAAATTATAGTGAAGTAACTGAGTGATACAGATTAGAGAGCAGGCCTGCAGGCTGTCCAATACAAACTTTTTAAAAATTTCACAAATTTTTTGTTTGTTTGTTTTTGAATACAGTATTTTGGCATTTTAAAAGTTTCAAGTTTATAACACTTAATATCAGTAACCAACTGATTACATTTCAACTTTCTATTAAAAACAAGGCCAGATCTTTCTCCAAGAGGACAGGACATGTTCTCTACCGTTTCTTATTTCCTTTTCTAATAATAACACTCATCCGAGCGACTCCAATTCCTTCTCTCTCTCCTCTAAGTTTTCATCTGCACTCCATTCTTTCCTCTTACATCCAGTCTATCTGCATTTCTCCTTTCTTCCATCCCTTTGACTTCTCTTTCTGATCTTCATGCTCTAAAAAACTAAGAAATGGCTAAGTAATAATTGTAATTTGTTTATTTGTTTGTTGTTTGTTTGTTGTGATTCAACAAAGTGGACATAATATTCAGTTAGTGACCATAGCCTTTAAAAAGATTTCATTTTTAAGGTTAGGTTGGGCATTTTGAACAAAATCAATAATCACAATATCTTTAACCAAATAAATCTATATCAATGTTTTGTCAATAATGTAGGTAGGCCAATTGTTGCTTCCATAAAATAATAATGCAAAAAGATTATTCATTTATGTTCATTAGTAATGAGGATATAATGACAAAGTGGGCAAAGGCAAATATTAGAGCAGCTATGAAAACTACACCAGTTTACTTAAGTGCACCCTTAAAATCAGTAAGACTACAACACTTCAGCCAAATCATTATGTAGCGCTAACCAAAACCTTTGAAGATATCTAGTATCATAGGGCAATATGATCTTAGCAATATATTACCCAGCAGGAAGGGTAGGAATGTACAACATTTTTAAAAAAAAATTAACAAACCTTTTTCAAAGAGTATTTTGTTAAATGCATGCAAAGCATTTCAATTTGCAATCAATTTGTTTGCTTCATGCATAAAGCTTAACTGATACAATAATACATTTACTGACCACAATCAGCAGAAGAAAAAAAAAACAAAGGCCTGTCCTTCTCAACAACCAAAATTTACATTAGAAAAAACATAAGTAAAAAAACACTACATGGTAGTAAAATATATTCATCACAACATCATATATTAAATATCTGATAGGCTCACCTAAACTTCTGGTTAAGGTAATACGTGTCATATTCAGGTACACACACTGTCAAAATCAGTAGTATACTCCTTCTTTATTGATTAGGTTCTGTAGATGGTGCAGTTGGAATTTTTAACCTCTTTCTTTCATTCCCAAGCCCTACTGATGTTTTTATCATTGATGTAATTAAATAATAGACTCAAATATCCTGTTTCAGTAGTTAGTAAACTGAAAACATATTCTGCAAAAGTTTTTCTTATACCGCTTGGTGCACAGAGCTCAGTCATGCTGTCAACATGGTTAGTCCAATCTAACCATAAGTCAGAAAATCACACTTGCAATGGCAATTTTAGCTTGTTTAAATTTACTTCCAACTTGTCAAAACTATTAGCTAGTGCATCAGACAAAGACATTTTTATGTCTCTAGCAAAGCCATTAAAATTAATTAACTTGCCACACGCAAATTAATGATGCTCACTTGGTGACAGTAAGCTGAACAACATTAACTTTAAAGGAAATTTTTGCATCACATTCTTTCACACCATCAATAGAAATTTGCATTTTCTTTCATGGGAAAAGATTTGGGAGGTGGGGGTGTTTAAAAATGTGTTAATGTAGAGATGTAACAAAATGTCATGTCACACTAATGTATAAATGTTCAGGATGTTCCTAGTATTGAAGTCAATTAACTTCAGAATAAGAGCTCACTGTAGAATGGGTTCATGGCCACTCTTCACTCATCATAATGACATGGAGGACACAGAGAGAAGGTCAGATAATGGCGAGGAGCAAGAAGAGAAAATGTCTGAGATAGTGGACAATGCTGAGTATGTCAGTGGCATAACTCCTTTGAAGTCATCGACAGGAATAATGTTAGATCCTTTCACAAAGCTTGCTGAAGGCAGAAATATGATGCTATTATTGCACCTCATCATTCTGTGTGAGAATTATAGAGTCAGAAGGGGGGTAGTTGATGTACTGCCTCTGAGCCAGCAAGGGAGGGCATAACAGCATAAAAAAAGGTTTTTATAAAAAGTTGTGTTGGCATAACATTCTGAGAGAGTTTTTAGTGTGCAAACTGCTGGCAAAAGATTTAAAGACAGCTAGGAGCTAACTGCAACAAGAAAAAGAACAGCAACAGAGAATATCTGCAACTTCAAGAGTCAATGTCGTCTGGGAGTTATAATAGCTAAATCCCTGCAAAAGGTAAGCTAACAGCTGCTAGCCTATTTACATTCGTACCATTGGTGACCACGTTAGGGTTAGGGCAACTTGTCATTATTAGCATCTATGTAGCGAGCTTACAGTTTTTTGAGTTTCTTTTCCATTGTAACAGGGATTGTGGAAAGGATTGTCTGAAATAGGTGACCAGTGGCAGTCTGTGTTACGTCCAGTGAGTCAGACAAGGAAAAACATGACCCCTAAGCCCCTGTGAGAAACAGTAACATGAACTCAAGACTTAAAATTTGTACCTGAAATTTTAGGTGTTTTACTTAATTTCTGTAAAATCTATAAATTCTTGGCTTAGACAACACTTGATGATCTCTGTAAGATAACTTCATATCACTAAATAAATGTCAAAATGTATCATTGTGGTTTGACAAAACCACACAGGTCTACTAAATTCTACTGAGATATTGACATTCTGATTCTATCAAACTGCTTTAACTAAAGGCATCATACACAGGATATTTAAAGCCAGTAACAGCTGCTGAATGCATGGTAAAAAATGGCTCATGCTGATATCAATCCATGAACCCAGTAAATTTACACAGCTTCAACTACTGTGCTGCTGTGTCTACTTTTTGAGAGAGAGCTTGATTTGTTCGTTGTGAGGGAATTATTTAGGTTAAAGAGGTTACTTTTAAACTTCAAAGGACCGCAAAACTTGTTGAAATCAGATTCCTAAATAGAATTAAACAGTATTTTTGCTGTGACTGAATTTAGTCCTATGCCTTTAATTACATCTGCTGTAGCAGGTCAATAGCTTTATTGTACTTTTTTCCCTCCCACAGAGGCCTCTGTCAAATTGAGCAACTCACAGCAAAAATCAATGCTGCTGTATAGGCTACATATAAGAAAGAGTTAGGCCTGCGCAAACTGAAATGCAACATCACTCCAACACACTATCTTTGGCCTTAACTGAAAAAGAAGACTTAGCAACTTTTGTGTGAAGGCAGTATGTTAAACTGAGGCCTTAGCTCCAACATTTGTTTGAGCTAGCCATCTCAGCCTGACATTTATACCTTTTAACAGTCTTGAGGGGGACAAATTATTGCCCAGGTTTGACTTCCTCTACCAAGCACCTCCCTAACAATCATATTGTTAATTGGTTAGTATTTTCTAAAGTTGGCATCAAAAATCGTTTCAACAAGCCTTTAAACTTTTCTTTGAATCAAGTACATCTCCCCTAGCAACTTCATCAATGCACATCAACTTTTCCCCACAGCAATTGATGGTGTTTTTACATATACTATTAGGGTATACTAACACTTTTTTTTAAAGTTACAATTAGGGCCTTTTAAAACTTTCCAAAGATATGTAACAATTTAGGTATAATTTTTTTTACACTGAAATCAGGACACTAATCTCTGTCTAATACTGAGTCATTGTCTGCTATGTTTTTTGACATTATGGTTCCACCTTGTTTGACTAAATCAATCCGAGCAATGCATTTCGTAGTTTACCACATCCACTAACCAGCTAGCATCACATTAACAGTTTCCTGAACACAGGTTGCCAAAGGTTGTAAACCTGACCTCAGCTACAAAGCAACTGAGACAAAAATTTTCCACAAGATGACAAATCAGACAAGTTAGTTTCTTAGATATGTCAATTGAGTTACTGTGAGCTTAAAACTTAAATTCTATCTGGAGCCTGACAGCGTATACATCATGCAAATGGTGTTTAAGTTGTATTTTTTTAGACAGCAAACAGTGAGCGTCTTACAAAATACACATATAAAGTGGCAGAAGGTGTACAGATGCTAAGACGCTTCAACATACAGTTTTCTTATAATTTTCCATTACGTTTGTGTCATTGTGTCTTACATTTTATGTTGTAGGCATTTAGTATTATATACAAAATGTACATGTATATTCATATTGCAGGTTTTTCGCTCAGTGGCACTTTGCAGTATTACTAAAGAGTGCATTCGGTGCTGGTGGCCCTGATTGCAGCCAAAGTCTTGGTCTTTTTACTAATATTTTTTTCAACTCTTCTCAGCAGCTCTTGATTGGACTTTAAAAAAATACAGTTCACAGCTGTATCAAAATGGCCTTGTCTCACCACCCACAATGTTGTGTTGTACCTAGCTTCAACACTTATTTGTCATCCCTAGATATACCTTGAGGTAATCAGGATATAAGTTGAGACTTGGTGAATACTTCGTAAGAAATCACGGAGACACAAAAATATGTCTATCTTCAAATTTGGCTTAAACTGTCACCATTTTAAATTCGTAGGCTAAAAATCTGAGGTGATGAGCTATTAAGACCACTGGAGCTCGAGTTTGTTCATGGAGCCAACGATAGCTGATACGACTGTAGCAGATTTCAGCATTCGGGCAACAGCGACTGTTCAGTCTTATGACTACAAGACTACAATCGCTGTCGTATGTTATCCAGTAGTCTATTTCGGTAAATCTAAAAATTTGATCTTTTCACACGTCAAACTATCAATTGAGCTAGATAACGCAGGAAGTTAAGTGTAGGCCACAGTAGTTAGGGTGTTGAGTGTCTGGCCTCAGTGTAGCTTGACAACGTTAGCTTCATTGAAACTATTTTGAAATGACTAAGTAAAGCAAATGCAGAAACAACTGAAGTGAAGTAATGATAAGAGCAGTAATCGAAAAATATTTCCGTAAAACAGTTAATAAGGGTAGCCAGGGAATCAACAATTAGCTGTCCAGCTCGCGTTCACTAGCCTCTGTGGTCGTAGCAAGACGTACTTAGCCTTATAAAAGCTAACGTTTGCTAACGTATTAGCCAGTGAGCTAACTATGTTGGCTAACGCTGAATTTCTGCCCATACGTACAGTCATTCATAAACATAAGTAGCTAATTGAACAAACAAATTTGTGCAAAGTTAAAAAAAGAGGTAACGTACCCACACAGATTTTCTCTCGGTCGCTATTTTTGAATCTTAGTATAAATTGTTCTCATTTTCTTCGTCTCGTTTTCCTGCTTATCTCTTTTTCTGTGGATGTTTGGCTAACCAGCTGAAAAACCTCGCCAATGACCATAACGAAATATACGTGAATGAGAACAAGTAGGGCAACGTAAACGGAAGGGGCGAGCGTAACCTGCTTTGAAGAATATCAACAGGAACTCTGCGTGCGCGCGTATATGAGTGTGTGCACGCTCCACCGAAAAGTTGTTTTTTTATTTTAGCAATATTCGTTAAGATAACTGCCTGTACGTTTTTCATAAGCTGTCTTTTTAAAAATTAGGTGCAAAGTCTTGACATTATTGTTTTCACTCTGCACTCAAGCTTATTAATGTAAAAAGAAACATTTAAAATATTTCATAGTTAGTATATAAAGTATTTTATTAAGTCCCCCAATCCATTATTATATATATTCCAACATTTATCCATTAATTTATAGTAATAATAAAATATACTCATACTATATGGAACAAATATTTTACAGCAAATGAAATCTACAAGTCACCAACACCTAGCAAATTTAAAACTGTTCTGATGAACTATGTCAGGCTTGTACAGCTGCCCTTTGTTTGTTTGTTTGTTTTGGAGGCTTTTTGTCTTCAGTTGGGGCATTAACACACATTCTCATTTGTAATAACATAAGGTTCAGAATTGTCCACTTAACCAATGCTTCATTACTTACCAGGAAAAGCGAGCAACCGCTCCCAGGCCACCCTAGTTTACAGTATGCCAACTGGTTGTTTAAGGAATCCCACCATTGAGATACAATGAACTATAGCTTTGTCTGTATTATCCTAATCATATGGTCTTGTCTTGTGGAGTGGCCCTGAGTCAAAATCTACCAAAGCTTTCAAAATTAAGTTTATATTGTGAATGCATGGTGTATATTTTTGATTAAAGTAGTGTTAAATTAATTTTCTGTTTGTGACACAATAGACCTGGAGCTGTTCCAGCATAGGCCCCTTTAGAGCTTAATCTGCCCATGTTTGTAATGCTATCAACCAATATTTTAAAATACAGTAGTTCCATCATCATTGTCCACCTGATTTATAATAAATAAGCAGCAACAACTGGCATTTTTCATGGGCTTTAAAAGCTTCTGGGCCTCGGTGCACCTATTGCAGTGATGACATTTATCCACCAATGTATCTGTTCTATTTAAGCAAAAGAGCTGTGATATCATATCCAGTCTGACTGGTTAGCATTTGTTTCAAACCTATTATTTGCTTCTGTAATGATGTTTATGTAAATATTTGGCTAAAACCCTGAGAAAAGATTAAATACCCATAATATCTCCCTGTAGTAATGTTGTAGGACTTGAGTGAAGCTGGGTTTGCAATGAAGATTAGGAACATCATAAAGTACAATAAAGCTACTATTAAATATTAGTATGTAAAATGTCTTATTGTTACCTTCTCAGTCTCATTTCTGTTAAATGGATAACAAGAAAGACTTTCAGTTATTGTACTGACATCAGCACTAATTATCAGTCCGCTGTACGTTCTACAAACACCACAGTTTTTTCATCTGGGGATTTCTAACCATTGCCTGTCATATATGAAGGACAACAATGATGTTGTGGTCTGCTTTTTCAGTGAAAACCATTTTCTGCTATGGTTATCACAGCACTGATCAGCTCAAAAAAAGCCAAGATGTACATCCTGTCTAGGACTCTGCTGCATCTGATAGTCAGATGGTCCGTCTGTCTTACCATAAGAGACATTTCGATATATACCTGACCCTAAAAGCAGAGTCTGATAGTGACAGGCAGGTCACAAAAAGGATGAGGAAAAACTATTACATTTTCTTTTTGGTGATGAATTTTTTGCACTGGACTCAAACTAAAGGTAATATTTTATTGTAACTGAAAAGTATTCAAATTATTATCATTAGTAGTGTTTCATGTTATTATGCATTTATTATAGTTCACCTAATTCAGTAATTATAGTCATATTAATAAATATAGTTGTTTCCAAAGTAATCAGTGTAGGTTTGTTCTTGATGTTGACCTTATCATTTGCTTTACAAACACAACAAAAGTAAGGCATGACTGTGTAAAGATAAAGACTACAGTCACTGATAATATTTAGCAAGAAGCTGATTTATAAACATGACATAAGTGTTCAGGAGAACTGACACATTGCATTTAAGGGAATTTTAAACACAACTGCAGTAATTACTCAAACTGTAAAAAATAGACTTGCAACATACTTCAATCCTGTTTGCATATTAATAGTTAAAAATATGTATTGTGACCCAAATAACAACTTGACTTGAATTGGTTCTGTTTAATGAATACATACATTTTTAAACCATACATCATTTTACATGTTTCTACATTAACATAGCAATTTTAGCATCCTTGAAAAGATGATATGAAAAAAAAATAAAAATAAAATAAATAGAACAGAGTTTTGTTGAAATTCTTAGTTTCGCCCCTGCATTTTCTACCAGGACAATCAAATTATACTGTGGAAGAGGTTTGTAATAACCTTTGTAACAATTCTGTCATAATAAAACTATAGTATCTGAGTTGTAATGTAAAGTATAGAACTCTTGCATTTATTGCATCATTACTTTCTATTAAATTACTTTTCAGTTTTTTATTGATTTGACCTGAAAGACTCTTTCAAACAAATTCCAAGCAACAAATACTCAAGCTGATAATTCAATCCCAGAAACGCTATAAACACAAGAGAATTGTGGTGTGAAGAAGTACTTTTAGCCTTTTATGTCTGACTTATTTAATTGCACTATCTGTAGGTAGTTGCAGTGGAACAATTGTAAGTATTTCTGGAGATGATATGGTTCTGCTTCCAGCCGGACAGGGCTTCAAACTGAGCTGTGAGTTCACATGTTTAAGACCTGAACATGTTGCACAGCTGTGGAGAGACAATGGGCTAAAGGTAGTTTTTTAAAAATGTCTTTTTAAAGTTTTTTGACATTGATAATTTTTCACATCATAAATTGAGCTGTTTCTGATGTGGTTAGTTGCATAGTTTGCACCACGTTGTGCATTAAGCACATCAGGAAGGTGTTACAATGTGATGATGACAGTGTCATGAAATCAACATTCAGTGAAATGTCATTTCATTTAGATTTAATCTTTCCTGCCTTTTTACGTTTTACATCATTTTTTCCTGTCTGTTTAATTCATATTACATGAGTGAACGATGGATTTTCACATCGACCTAAAAATGGTTTAATTGTATACCTTGTTTCCTTGATGTTGAGGTGTAGCATAGTTTTGTGTTTGTCAGTGCACCATGACATCATTGTAAGGTGTGATTGTAGTGGTAACTATACTAAACTCTTAACCCCTTAAGCAGAATGGCCAGTAAACACTGCTTTGGTGTTAAGTAATTGTTCAGACAGTCAGCAAATGCTGGTTCTAAAGTGTTTTCTCACAGTAACTGTTTTCATCTCTTAGGAGAGAGCGTTGCTTGTCAATATTACCTCCACCCTCCCCAATGTAAGAGTGGTCCTGAGTATCAGCTCTGCTTCAAAGGCAGACACCGGTAATTACTTCTGCATGACCCAACCACCTGATACAATCAGCCCCCAAGTGTTGATTGAGATATCCGGTAAGATGCAAGTGAACAGTAACAGCTCAGTCCTTTAAAACAACCCTTACATTTCATTTCTGGCTTTACTTTATGGGGTCCATTTCGTAAAATCACAATTTAGTCAATGTCACTTTTAATGATAGTGTTTTGTCACTGCTAACCACATGCCCCCAGCATCTAAAGCTAGCATGTTCAACAAATGCTCAGCTAAACTCATCTCATCTTTATTAATTTGTCCCTGAAGAGCAATTGGTTTTGCAGCAGGAGAAACACATGTAACAAGACACATGTCAAACAAAACAAAACAAAAACAAACGTTCAGAAAAAATTTGCAACAGCATCATGTTGCTGTAGCTCAACAAAATTTCAAATAGGCTGAATAATACACAATAGCTAATTTTAGCTAGTTAACTTCTGTTAGCTAGAGCAACAACGTCATACAATCAACCAACTGAGCTGGCTTCTGTAAATAAACCAAAAAAATAAAAGAAACTACCAGAATACATTTCTTTTGTTTTAAATCTCATAATTTAAAGCAGCATTTGCTACCTACCTAGCCAGCTCACTAGCTAATCTAACTTGTGGGTTTGGTTTGTCAGTTACGGAAGCGTATTGCATTCACTTGGAAAAAAAAGCTCTGTTTTTTGGGGTAATTATTTCTGTTTTTCGGGGTAATTATGTTTTTCCCCTGATTTTTGGAGGGAAATATAGATTTATATATAGATATAGATCCAAGTGAATGCAATACGCCTCCATTGTCAGCAAACACCAAAGTTAAATTATGTTAATATTTTCTTAGCCAACCTTAGCTCCTGTGAGAACTGCCTCTGACCTCTAATACTTATTAACAAGCTAACCTTACAAACATGCCTAAGCTACTTAGTTATATAGGTATTAGATGCAGCCTTGTCATCACAAATAAATACATGGAGACATCAGTTTCTGCTTTTTTTTTTGTTTGTTTATTTACAGTATCAGCCTCTAGTTATCAGGATAAGGATTACTTCAACAGTGTTGTTACTCCAGTTTACAGGTTCAAACTGGTTAAATGGTTAAATGCGGTAGCAGTTGTTGGGCTCACCTGCATAATAGGGGCCATGTGACTGGTTGAAAGGTGAGATGGTGACATCACCTCTGCCATGAAAAATGTTTAGAAATAAAAAGTGGCATGAAGTAAAGACTGGCCGAGAAGTAATTTTTAAAATTTAAAATGTATAATTTATATAAAAAAATACTTATATAATTTTGTATTGTTAGTTATTGATTTATTCAGTATTTAACACCTTGGGGCTCTATAAATAATGGTTAACTGTCCTCTGTCCAGATAACCTGACAATGTCTACCCTGACCACACCCAGCCCCCCCCAGAGTCACAGCACCCAACAGACCAGCAGTACATCAGGTGAAGGCTCACAGCCATGTGGTGCAACTTTTCTGAAGGGGAGTTGCACAACTAAAAAATCTGCAAGCTTTTTACAAACTACAGATTTGTAACTCTTCCACAAATCCATGTTAGTGAGTCCTCTTCCAAATGATCCATCCATCTGATCAGCATGATATATCAAGATGCTGATTGAACAGCATAATTATTGCATAAGTAAGCCATTTGCAGCTCACTATACTAGGCCTCACTAAACTGTGGAGTAGTGTAACACAACCTAACACGTGTCCTTAAACACATATACATTAAATACATTTCAATTATGTTTCATTTCAAATTATTTTTTTCCATGTCTTTTCTTTAACAACTCACTCTACCTCCTCTACTCTTATCTGTGTGTGTTCTTGCTTTTTTTCAGTTTTACATAACTAATAGCCAAGTTTGCATCCGTCTGTGTTCATGTAGGTCTGCTGGGTCAGATATGGTATTGGATTCTACTGGGAAAAACTGCCATCCTCCTCCTCAGTTTGGCTGCCCTGGCTGTAAAATGCAAGAGAAATAAGAGTAGGATCTAAATCTCTCTTCTCAACATTACATTGTTTCAGGCATCTATTTTCAAATATAACTCTTTTTTTGACTTCTGTGTTCTTTAGCCCCCATATTATGCATTTAATGTCACTAAAGTAGCTTCGGCATTAACTAGGCCTGGATCGTAATAAATGTGCTGATTTTTAAGCTTCTCCCAAGTAATTCTAACATTCATTGTATTGTTTCATTTGCATTACCTTATTAGTGAATAGTTTAGTTTAGTTTTAGTTGGTTGTACACTTACATTTTGCAATATGCTTATGGTGTCTAGAAAAGCTTGAGCTGACTTGTTAATAAAAAATGTGAATAATTTGTATGTTTCTTTTTTTATATGTTAAACCACTGAATAACAGTATTATATTCTCTTACCTGTATTGCAACTAACAAACAAGGTGCAAGGTCAGGTGTAAATATTTAAATAAATAAATAAATTTCAAAAAATTAAACAAAATATGTATCATAATGATATTTATTAATGCAATAAAGCAAACATATGATGCACACAGACAGGGACATTTCTGTTGACCAGATTAAAGAGAGAATTTACAATTTAAAATTGCACACCAATCAAACATGGTGGTCTGGTTATTTTTGAGGTTAATTTTAGTATTTATCTAAATAAAGTGTAAAACATGCTCACATGTTACATTTTTAAAATCGGTCTGTTATTAGGTCACAATCAATTATTCAGTGTTGGACCCTGTAACCAAATGCTAATTCAGTTAAACAAAAAGAAGATAATAAGAGAATTATTAGAAGTGAACAAGTTTGAAGTCGGAAGTAGCGAAACAGCGAAGTCAGTGTACCTTAGATATTGGTAACGCCCCTTTAATACAGATTATATTGTTCGCCCTATGAAATACGAAGTGTAGTGTGAAACATAGACATATATACATGTATATATGTCTATGGTGTGAAATGTAAAACTAAGCACCATTAGTTCCTGTTGCAACCTGCCAGGGGCGCTCTCATCACAAATCGTCTTTTCGTTACGCTTGTAACTGTCAAAAAGTCACCGAAGAAGTTAGAGGATCCAACATGGCGGCCTCCTACGGCATCATTTGGTAACAGGCAATGACTTATGCCAGATTAGCCTAAATCTTAAGAAGTTTCTGAGGGGGACACCAGGAGACAACATGTTTCAAGAAACGGCTCAGTGTTTGAAGAAGGCGGCTCCGTTGTTCTCTCAAACTGTTTTCTTAAAGGATATGAGACTGTTGTCCGCACATGGAGGAGCAGGCTGTCTGCAGGCCCGGAGACACTTCGGTGTCAGCCGCTGTCTGACAGCCAAGGTTCCTCCAGCACGAAAACCCAGGGAGAGAGTCGAGATCCCCGGACTAGAGAGGGTCACCTACGGGGAGAGGATGCATTACGTGCCGGGTCTGGCCAAGCCTGTACACCCACATTGGGAGAGAGACTATAAGGACCCTCGACATTACAAGGCTCCCCCGTCTCACGAGATGCCTCTGTACAATGAGAAACCGTGCTACGTATTCAATCAGAGGACAAGCGTACTGGAAGGTGAAGTGACACAGATACATACTTCTTTTAGTTCATTGCTTTTGTAAAAACAAGCAGATACTCATTGCTAACAATTGCACTTAGTTACACGTGTTGACTAAAACAGGCAACACAACTCCCTATTGCAAAGACATAAATAAACTCAGATTTTGATTAGTTACTGCTTGGAGGACCATGCATTGCATTTATTAGAACATCTCACCTACTCTTGAAGGATTTTAAGGAAGAATTCAAAACTTTTTATTTAAAAATAAAATCAAGAAATTGTCAAAATGTATCGAAACCCCTTTCAACAGCCAGATTTCGCCAGGACACGTGCTTATTATAACAAAGCACAAAATTACCAAAATAAGAGTGAAGAACACAACTTGGAACTTTGCATGTAACCAGAAACATGAAAACAAACAGCCATTATTATGTCTGTTTTGCCCAAATTCACAATGGCAAGATATAGAAACATTTAAGTTATATCAAATACACTTACTAAATAAAGTGTAATACCAGTATTTTGTATTTTCACTGATATTGGTAAAGTCTGCCATGAATATTCTTTGTGTTGCCCGTTATCTCCCAGCACAGCAATACTGAATAAATCAGTAGTTGTGAAAGTTGCTTTATTCTTGTGTATGTGTTTGAAGTACTGAAGGTTAGATACTAATACAGCTTTGAAGTTTATAATGAATTTGATAGATGGTATGTTCAGTTAAATGAATACATGCTAATGATAATGATAATTATCCCTTTTTTGTTCATGTATATGTATGTGATTATTTTGAATTTACAGCTAGGTATTGAATTTCTCCTGTGATTTGCTGTGTAAAGGGTAACCACAGCTACAGTACATATCCATTTGTTATTGAGGGAAAGCAACATCAGAGTTTCAGTACATTTTCAAAAACATCTGTCTCTTCAGATCTTCATCTGTTTCTCTCTTAGGTGTGCATCAGGCTCTGTGGTTGACAAAAACCAAGCTGATCTCTGGTCTGCCACCTCAGCTGCTCTCACTGGCAGAGAATCCTGCCAATCAGTTACCAGATCAGGATGAACGTGTTCAGAATGCCATCAAACACGCCCGCTTCTGGGACACAACAGAGGAACGACCAGGCAAGGAGAAATATAGGTAATGTTTCAAGACAACTTACATTTAACCTGGTCTAGTAAATCAATTACTAAACAACATTTTGTTGTGTAGACACAGAATGATCATACAGCCTTTTGAAAGAACTGCATTGTTCTGCGCTAAAAGCAACAACAACAAAAACTTTAAGTTGCATTGCAAATTCCCAGACAATCTGCTACAGCTGACAGCCAGCTGGCATGTATGCTCTGCACCATTAGTCTGCATTCATCATTAATAAAAGGGAAACAGGAGGTTCTTGGACTGCAGATAATCAAACTGTGTGTCCTTGTGTGTCAGGGCTTCCAATTTAACACAAAAGAAGGCAATTAGAATTACATCCTTTTTGGATTAATCCAGTTATGAAGAGGAATTTGGTTGGTTGAAACCTTTTATTTTTTTTGGTCCATTACAGGCAGCCTTAATGTATTGTCATGGGAAGATGTTATCTTGTTAGTTGTGCATATAAAGATTGTCAACAAACAAGTTGTAGGCTGAAAGTGGTAAACTCTGAGAGTAATGGTGTGGCGTAACATCTGTGTGTGATACATTTGTAACATACATTTGAGTTATTACAATGACCTTTGCTGGTAAAATGACACTGGTTAAGATTTTACAGCTGATTCAGCTGATGGCAGCACAGGTACTCAAACAGTCCCTTTTCTGTAAACATATCCCCTACTTCACTGTTTGTTCCTCCCTCAGCAACACTTTGCTCTACAACCTGCTCCATCTTTGTGCAACGCTACAGCCCAGTCACACAGCGATTGGAAGGAGGATCCTTGCTGAAAAATATTCATCGGCAGCTACATGGAGAAGAGGTAATACATCTGTTGGATTACCTGGCACAAATACTTTTAGGTACCTGTGAAGCTTTTGTTCTTGTCCCCTTTTATTTGTATTGTGCATACTGGTGGGCATTTAGGTGGCAAGAAACATTCCTGTCATTGGTTTGGGCTTCTCAACTGACAGCCAGCAATATGCCCCAGCAAAGGCAAGGAAACTACTGCATAGTATTACAAATGGGTGCTGACAATAAGTTGTATTGATAATAACTTTTATATTTCAAATGTAAAATATTGACATTGCATTAATAATACATAAATGATAAGATAGTGTAAATGATTAAGTGCCCCTCAAATCACTTCCATCTTTTTTGGTTCTGGCTTTGTCATAATAGGTGGTGGCCTTAATACTAATTGTCAACAATAATTCACAAAGTATATATATATATATATATAGATAGATAGATAGATAGATAGATAGATAGATAGATAGATGTACTTTATTGATCCCAATTTAGGAAACTCCACTGTTGCAGCACTCCACAACCAGAATAATACAAACTATACAAGAGTCACTAGAAGGAGTCTTCAAGTGAATTAAGAAAGTGGTATTTACAAGAGAAATAAAAGGGCATTTACAAAAGAAATTAAGAACAATGTATGCAAAACCAAAAGAAAAACAAGTGCATGATGTGCAAATGTCAGTAGTGCAGGAGCAAAGATGTGCAAGGTCGAGAAACCAGTAGTGCATGTATTTGCCACTGAGTCTTAAGAATGTCCAGAATGTTATCTGTCACAAAGCGGGGAAGAGTTGTAAAGTGTTATGGCTTGTGGCAGGGAGGATTTCCTGAAGCATTCCTTCAGACAACGAAGCTGTCTAAGTCTCTTGGAGAGGACGCTCCGCTGTCTGTCTTCTATGTGGTGGAGAGGGTGGTCCTGGTTATCCATGATGGATAACAGTTTGTTTAATGTCCTCCTCTCCACCACTGCCTCAAAGGTCTCCTGTCTGCAGCCAATGACGGAACCAGCCTTCCTGATCAGTTTGTTCAGTCTGCTGGTGTCACTGGCTGGGATGCTGCTCCCCCAGCAGACCACAGAGGAGAAGAGAGTGCTGGCAACCACAGACTGGTAGAAGATCTCCAGCATCTT
>JAPZDZ010000004.1:1608343-1619725 GCA_029783805.1 Acanthurus tennentii | reverse complement strand
GTGTTAAAATGTCCGGTTTTGCTACCACCCCTTGAGACACTCATTTTGCAAACGTTGCACTCAGCTATTTTACTTTTCTTCTCTGTTAACGTAAAGTAATTCCACACGGCAGACATGACTACAGCTCTGCGGGCCTCTGCTCATGTGACGAAAACACAGGCACATGGCAACCATGGGGACAGCTCGTCTGTGTTAGGGCATGTCGCGCAAAGTGAAGTTGAGGATATACGAGATAGTTTGGGTTTATGGATCGGATCCGACGGGTTCTAATAAAAAAATCCAATACTCGATCCAGTCATTTTGGCCTGAATCGGAACCGATACCGATCCAGTGGATCGGATTGGACCATCCCTACTCTGAAGCCTTTTTGAAATTCCTCGAATAGGCCATTGTTATGCAAGAATTCACACAATTGATTGGCGACTGTTTTTTCAAGAATCTTAGAGAGAAAGGGGAGGTTAGATATAGGTCTATAGTTGGCTAAGATCCCAGGATCAAGAGTTGGCTTTTTGAGAAGAGGTTTAATAACAGCTACTTTAATAGACTGAGGTACATACCCTGTTGATAAGGAAAGGTTTATTATATTTAATCGAAAAGTATCAACTAAGGGCAAACTCTCTTTAAGCAGTCTATTTAGGACAGGATCTAGGAGACAGGTGGATAGTTTGGAAGAAGAAATTGTAGTAGTTAATTGTGGAAGGTCAGTGGGAGAGAAGCAGCTTAAATATACATCTCCCTGCACAGCTACTTTTGAGGTTTCCAAATTAGGGAATAAATCGATGCCAGTGGAGGGCATAAGGTGAAAGATTTTGACTCATATAAATGTGATTTTATCATTAAAGAAGCTCAGAAAGTGATTACTGTTGAGTGATAACAGAATACAGGGTTCAATAGAGTTATAACTCTTTGTCAGCCTGGCTACAGTGCTGAAAAGAAACCTGGGGTTGATCTCATTAACCTCTATTAATGTTGAATGATAGGCTGCTCTAGCAGTGCAAAGGGCATTCTTATATGTTTTAAGGCTATCTTGCCAGAATTGGAATTCTTCCCAATTGGTGGAACTCAATTTTCTCTCCAATTTTTGTGATGCCTGCTTTAACTTTTGTGTTTCATTGTTATACCATGGAGCTAGTTTTTGTTTTGTTTTATTAGCTTTCTTTTGAGAGGAGCAATGGAATCAAGCGTCGTATGCAAGGAACTTGCAGCACTATCAACCAGATGATCAATTTGGGAGGAATTAAAAGAAGCGAGGGAGTCATCATTGGTGTTAAGGTGTGACACTGAATTTAGGGCCAAAGGAATTGTTTCCTTAAATTTAGTTACAGCACTTTCAGATAGGCATCTAGCATAATAATTTTTGACGACTGGTATGTAATCCATTAGCAAGAATTCAAATGTTAGTAAGAAATGGTCCGTTAAAACAGGATTCTTTGGATATACTGTTGGGTGTTCAATTGCAATGCCATAAGAGCCAGGTTTAAGTGTGTGTTTTTCAATTTGAGGCACTAGTGGCAGGCACAAGGCCATGGTCTCTAATATGTTGGACAGTACAAAGTTAGTGAAAAGCTCCTTTAAAACAGTTGGAGAAGATGGGGTCATTTTTTGGTTACCTTCACTGCTAGTACAACCACTTGATATAAATATAAACATGACTATTTAATATGTTCACCATTACCACCTGAAGAAACTACTATGTTGTTTTCCATGGCTGAGATTGGAGACGTTTGGAGGCCTGACTGAACAAAGATCAGAGCTATAAGCTTAATTTGACTAAACACATTATAAGAGTGTTGATGGAAAAATGACACCACTCGTAAACCCTTCAAGGAGCAGCCCTGTGTTCTCTGAAGCAGCTCTTATCATAGAGTCCTAATCCTACATACATAAGTCACACCGACAACTGTTCAACAACAGGCTGAAAGGGGCCATGTTTATGGAGTAACATATGAAGTTAAAGATAAGAGCATTATAAAAAATAACAGACCCAACACAGACCCTACACTTTCTTGTACACCAGGGGCCAGTTGAGTGAATGATGTCTGCACAGTAAAACTGAACATACACCAACTCATGACGTTTTCAGTGATAGTGGTTTTTCCTGTGAAGTCAGGATCTTTTAATGTATAAAAGAGAGCTGCATGTGTGGCTTAATAAATCAAAGGAAAAGAATGTGTGCACATTTTTCTTTTTTGTGCACACAGTTTCTGTTGTGAGTCTTCACAGAGTTTAATGCATCTGGTTGCATTTGGCAGTTATGCTCTTGAATTGCTTCAGGTGCCAAATGTTTGCTGTCTGATGCACAGATGTACAGCTTACAGCTTTGAGAGTAGAGGGTTTTTCTCAGCTCAGCCAGGGAGACTTTAGATTTCAAACAGAAAGTCTTAGTCACAAACTTGGATGTTGAGCTACAGAAAGATATTGAATAGCATGATGGATGTAGAATCCGCTGTCTTTGGACCGATGGTAGAAAATAAAAATCTGAATATCTTAACCTCCACCTAACACATTTTGAATATTTCATATGAGTTATTTATAAGTTGCCAGACTTTATGAAAGTGCAAAACTTAATAATTGGAGTGTCCCTTTAATTTAACGACAACCCCAATGTCTAAAAATGCTGCTTTAAGCATCTTTTTTTCAAATAACACTATTACGTGCTGGAAGAGGCCGATGTAAAAGATGGACAGATGATTTGAGGTGTTAAATGTAGCCCCCTTTCTCTCTGTCTTTCATTTACAGGAAGGGAAGAGGAGGTTTCGAGAAGCCATAGCAAGGAAGAAGATCAGATTGGACAGGTAATCTGTCTACTTCTGTGAAGAGTATATAAAGAGAATAAATTGAGATTGAAATTGAATTAATATTGATATTAAAAAGTGCATACTTTCCCACCTTTTAGATACTCCTTTATGCTGGAGGTCATACACTTAGTACCAGGATTTTAGTTTATTGAGATCAGAAATAAGAGGGATTGAAAAGTTTGGCAACAGGAATGTCTTTGTTCAATATAGCCCTATTCAATGTGTCGAAATTATATCACTCCAGTTTTCACAGTAAAATCATGCATGAAACATGTAATCACTGGTCTACAGGCCACTAGTGGTCAAAAAAATCATATAATACCTTGATGTCTAACTTTCAGCTCATGGGAGACAGTTCCAATAGATATAGATAGTAAGATTTATCTTTTCTCAAGTTCAGTGACTTTGTGGGATGTAAAAACACAATAAAGATATAAGCTAATCTCCCTCCACGTGACAGTTGTGGTTACAGATTGACATTTATGTATTCATGCAGTTAAGTTTTAAAGGGTATAATCAATCAGACAAAGAGCATATTAGGCATAAACAGGACTACCCAACCCCTCAATTTTATTATAATTATCATGTTTATATCACTTCCAGGTATCATAAATTGTTGTAATTGCTCTCATTTTGTTTGTTTCAGAAAGTACATTATCTCCCACAAACAGGGTGAGGTTCCATTGTCTGTGCCCTGGGACCCCACAAACCAGGTGAGGACCAAAGTCAAGGAATCACTCAAGAGTAGTAACAATTACATGTACCGTGAAAAACTCTTTAGTGAGAGCTCTTGAAAGATACAAACAGGCTGAGGATAACAACATGAGAGATGACTTAAAACAAATAAAAAACATACTGTCATACTGCTCTATGTGATCACAAGAGATTTGAACTGACTGAAGGCCAGCTTTGCATTCTCAACACTGACATGGTGGTTTTTGAGGATTAAATAATCTTAGGACCTGCTTTTCTAAATTAGGAAGACATGCAAGATCCTAAGGTGGTATGCTAAGAAGTGCTTTGTTTATAACCATAGTCTATAATTGGTGAAAAATTCACCGGACAGTTTACTTTCTGCGGTTCTGACAAAATGCCAGTTTTGCTATTTAGGACTTAGTTCATTAATGTGTTTATTTTGCCTGGTATCCACATGGCATCTTCTGCTGCATGTGTGTCTCTAGGTTTATCTGAGCTATAACAACGTTTCAGCTCTAAAGATGTTGGCTGCTAGAAACAACTGGCGCCTCAGCTCCGAGAAGGACAAGGTACCTTCTGTTAACTTCTTGAAAGGATTTCTGTTTTCTGTATGAGTGTTTTTAGTAACTCCCATGAGGTACTGGATGTTTTTTAAAGGGATTCTTTGTTTCCAGGTTTTTCTTTACACGCTGGAGCAGAAGTCTGTGTTGAGTTTTAGGGTGGAAGCAGAGGTTGATGTTCCTGCTCACAGAGCCTTTTGTCTGCTTGCTGAGCTGAGCAACAGACCAAGCTGGGACACTCATTATCAGTAATGTGTTTCACACACACACGCGCATACAAACACTCAAACACATACAGTAAACACTGTTAGTAGAGATGCAGGAAAAAAGCAACTCTTTATCTGAATGCGGACTGAATAAATAGCCTTGTATGATTCAGTACTGTTGTTTAATCTGCTCTCATCATCTCTGCAGCTTAATTTTTTGTACTTCTTTCATGGCTTTGTGTGCCTCTGTTTTTTATATAACAGAAATTTTGCTCACATATATATATATCACATCTGATATATTAGTCTGAAGATTGTGCCAGTCTTACAGAACATAATGTCAGTGGTTCAAACTCAACCTCAGGTATTTTACTTTAACCTTACAATACCTGTTGTCTGGTTAAATTTATTCATTGTGCTGCATAAGAACATGATTCGGTCTGTGTGGACTAAGTAGGTTGGTTAAGTTATTATGCTGTGATGAAAAACTAGTGTGATGAGGATCAGAAAAAAATTAAGAGGATTAAAATAAATGACAAGAAATGATAAGTGCATGATTTTAAAAAGTTAAAATAAGTTTTATTTATAATGTGCATGAGTGTAGATACTTGAGAGGAGAGAGTTAACTTCCTGAGGCCTTCCTGAGTCTCTCTGTGTTAGACTTGTTCTGGCCTGAGCGTAGAAACTGGAATAGTTCTCTGCTGGCTGAGGTCATGTGGATCATTTGTTGCCCTTCTTCCTCTGGGTTTGCATGTTTTGGTGTATAGAAGTTCTGCAGAGTTGAGCATGTTAATCTCCTGAGCAGAACAGTCTTCAGACCAGTTAGTAGTTTTCCATAGGAGGAATAAAGGTGGTTTTTTGGACTCTCAGAGAGTTTTAGTTGAGATTTTTCCATTTTAGAGAACACTTTAAAACTGAAACCTAAAATGGTTCTTTTTTGCAACAACTAGACAGTTAGTCTCACAAAGAAGCTTTGTTTAACGTTAAGATCCTGTCACTTTGTTCTTAAAAATCCAGATGTGTAGTTCATAGTCATTGCAGAGGGAAAAACAATGTATGAAACACAAAGGTTAGCCCAGATGGCCCTCTTTGTTGAATATGGTCAGGACTCTGATTTCTGGCAATCAGCTTTAAGAATGTGGCCAAATAGAACCACAGGCCACACTTCATGTGGACAGTCCAATGTGATGTGTCAACACAAAGTGGATTCAGGTAATAAAGCAATGAAACATTTTCTATGCATACTCAGTGTCTGGGTTGAGGTTTGTTCTCTCATGGTAATGTTAAAATAGTCTGGGATGAGACACTCTGTGAATCCATGATCTTGTAATTTTTACATTTTGGTTTTTTTTTGTACAGATTTATCAAATTTGATAAGAAAAAGGTGCTGGCTGACACATTTTGTTAGTTTTGAACAGAGACAGGCTAGCCGTCTTCCTCATTTCCAGTCCTTAAGAAAATGTATGAGAACTTTAAAATGTGGAACCATTCCTTTACAATATGTAGTCGATAGTCTGTCACTTAATTACAAATAAACCACATTCTGTCCACATTCTCATTGGTGGTTTCCCTCTGTGTCTTTTCTTAAATCAGGAAATGTGAGCTGATTCATAGGGTGGATGATGATGACTTCTTGTATCGTGTGGTGACTCCATCAGTGCATCAGGGTGGAGTAGGTTCTCCAACTTCTGCCAGTCCAGGGGAAGGAATTCTTCAGGACTTTATCTTGTTGGCTTCCAAGAGGAAGCCATGTGGCAAAGGGTGAGCAGACTTCCTTTCTCAGTGACAGTTCACTGTTTTTTTTGTCTCTGGGCTGCAGTATTTACTGTCAGCTCTTGTGTTTTTTCTTGCCAGGGATCCATATGTCATCGCTCTGCGTTCAGTGTCCCTTCCCACTCACCCTCCCACTGAAGAGTTTAACAGAGGAGAGGTCCTGTGTGCAGGATTTACCATACTGGAGACCAAAAACAGCATGTCACTGGTAAGACAAAAAATTTTGCAGTGTAAATAGCTGTATATTTACACATAATCCTGACAGACTTTTATTATTATTTGGATCTTTTTCCAGATAAGTTACTACAACCAGGCATCTCCAGAGGTTCTTCCCTACATCTCTACAGATATTGCTGGCCTCTCCTCTTCTTTCTATCACACCTTCTACTCCTGTAGCCAATACCTGACCAGGAACCGACTGCAGTCTGCCTCTGAGGAGCAAACCAGCCAAAACCAGATCACGAACACAGACAGTCCCACCTGCGATGTTGAAGCTGACCGTCTGTCAGTGGCCCTTCACAGCACACAGCTGTAGACGGTGACTAATAACCCCCAGGCCAGTTTACGAGAAAAAGTGTAGTGTTAGGTTAAGGCTGCTGTTTATGTAAAATGGTATGATTAACACTGTCACAAGTGTTTACAGTGAACAATATATGATAATTGCAGAAAATAGAACAAGAAAAAAAAGTCCAATGAGAAAGGCAAAGACAACAATAGAGTGAGTAAAGAAAAACCAAGTCTTTGACACTCAATGCTCACTCTAATCAGTCGGTTCTATTGTAAGACAAAGACCTGATTTTAAAATAAAGGTTTGCTCAATATTAATTATCATGTTTGCACACAAAGAACACTGAACTCTGTGTTAGTGCTAAGTTAATCAATTTTTTTTTATGTTTGTATGGTAAAATGTTTATTAATTGTGAGTCTAACCATGTGTGGTGTTTACAGAAAATGTGGGGTTGACTTTGAGAAACACTAATGCTAAAGTGGTACGATAATTGTGTGACTTCAGTAAGTACGAGGTTCTTTGGATAAAATCAGTAATTTTCTATTTAATGTTTTCATAGGAATTGATAAAAGTTTTTTAACTGAATATGTTTGCAATGTGTCCTTTCAATCACAATTATCAAAAGTAAACAACACAATAAATCATAATTACATTAAGGTACTTTATGTCAGAGCAAATTTGATTGTAACACTTTCTTTAAATTTAATCCACTGCCCAGTTTAGAAGCAGCTTTGTGAGGCAATGCTAACATGTTCACAGTGACAGTACCAACATACTGGTCGGCCCTTGTTCCCATGTTAACTGTCTTAGTTTAGAATGTTAGCTTGTCATTAGCTATAAAGGCACAACACTAAACACAGTTGATAATCAGTCCAGTCTACTGATGATGAACTAGTAGATTATTTGTCACAATTTTTTTTTCAGGACCAAATTACTTGATGGATCAACTAACTGAAATTTCTATCCTTATGGATATCCTTACTGAAACATTGTATAGGCCAGCATACTGAAGAAGGCAGCTTTTATTATGGCAGTCAAAGAGCTGTGACAGACATGTTTCCGCTTTCCACTATGAGGTGGAAATTTTTGGTTTTAAATAAAAGATCAAACAATTGGGATAAATAACTTTGAACTTTGAGTACATTAACATGGATTATTGTAAACAATATATTTGCAAATATCATGCAAGCATTTTATGTTACAGATATCCTTGTTGAGTACAGTTCTCTCCATCCTCAGTGAGGAGTGATCACATACAGATTTTTGTTTGCTTTCCCTGTATGTTGGATCCCAAGTTCTCTGAAGACTGTGAAAGCACTGCTTTTTGTGTCCTCCTCCACTATGAGGTCATATCTGTCCATCATTTCCATAAGAGAGTTAAGTGACTTCTGTTTTTCTGGCGGCGATGCTGTCTTCAGGTGTAGAGCTACTCTCTGAGACAAACCTGTCATTGTCTCTGGAATCAGGGGAGGCCAGTTCTGCTCCATCAGGACGAGGGTGACGTAAGGGAACAGCCTTTCTACTGTGGACACAAACTCCTGAAAGAGAGGAGAAGGTTACAACAAAAGATTACAGCGCAGCATGTGGTAAAACAGAAGCACAAGAAGCACCTCAAAAATCCACTGTGGCTCAGGAGTACAGTTATCATGTAACAGAAATGCATTTTGGGAAGCTAAATACATTTGTTTGGTCAGTGCTGTGTAAACCCTTCATGCTGATCCAGACAGGCCTGTAGAGCTCGTCTCTGCTGTAAGCTGAATGCAGCAGTTGGAGAGAAGTTTCTAGAAGCTGCTGAGTGTGAATTTGCAGGTAAACACCCCAGGGAGCTTCAGCTCTCTGCCCAAGCAGCCGCAGGATGTCCTGCAAGCATATACACAAAAGGCCTTGCTTATTCATGTGAAAACTGTACAGTTGAAGGTATGACAGTTTTAGAACAAAGATGTTGTAAAGAGCTGCATAAAACTATATATACACGGTAAAAATGCAGAAATACACAATTGTTCAGTATTTGCTACGAGATCCAACTCTGGAAAAACATTTATCCAAAGTCCACTGAGCTATGCAAAACAAGCAGATCTTTGTATTCAGAGAGCTGAATACAAAGACTTACTCTGGTTATTTTACTGCCAAATTCTAAAATCAGCTGACTAAATATTTAAACTAGAAATTTCAGATATAAAAAAAACACCTCATGTCTCTAACTTTGTGGCCAATTTTGTTAGATTGATCAAGAAACAGAAATATTGGGATTCTTTGTAAACCATCTCTTAGTGAAATAACAAAATCATTTTTGTATGGTCCAACTGAAATGTCTCAACCTGATTTTAAAAAAACAATTACAAGAGGGTCTCCTGTGCCACGAACAATGTGCTGTTGTTGTACCTGAAGTGTGAGGGCCTCTGAGCTCCCTCCAGAACCTTCCACCAGAGGGACCTCAGGCTGGTTGCTATCTGAGGTTACCTGCACCACCAACATACCACCAGCACCACCTGGACACCCACACAAACACGTTATAAACAATTAATGTCACTGTCATATAATCACTCCTACAGTTTCCAAAGGTTCACACCAGTTTAAGTTATCAAGATATCCCAGATGAACACACTAAAGCAGTGAAGATACTATTTAATTTTTTACAGCAAACCACTGCTGTGTCTAGCACTGAACAAAAAGATGCTGCTTGCTATTATAGAGATCTCACACAAACATACACATCTACCTGAGGCCTTGGAGCTTGAGGGTCCTGTACAGTATCTTATCTGTTATTTCTGGAATCTGCTGAAGCCACTCTCTCCTATTGTGAGGGTCACAGCCCCAAGTGTGTGTTTGTGTGTGTGTGTGCGTTTATATGGCTCGAGATGGAAAAAGTTTTTGCATGTAGTCAAGGGCGTAACTTTGGGTTAAACTCTTTGCCTGTTTATTAATTTTTTTGATCAACCATTTACTTTTGTAAAAGGAGTCAGGGTAATTTGGCGTGCCTGAAATATATTAGAAATACATTGTGATACTTTTACTGTGATTTACTTGACATTGTTGCAGCTGTATATTTGACTATTTATGTCACAATGACACAGTAGTTAATATCTATCTATTGTGTTTGTCAAGGTGGCACATTGGAGTGCAGCTTGCACCTCTATTCTGAACATGGCAAACTGATTTCACATATTGGTGGGCATCACCAGTTCAAATTAACAAAATCCAAACAAAAGCATGAAAATACAAAAGTAGGCCTATCTGTAAATCACATATTAAGGTATGTTACAACATATTAGACTATAACTTAACACGCATACCATACATTCAGGTATTTCCCAAAGCTTATCAAGATTCACGAGATGAAGTCGCACTACACCTCTCTCCCCCTCCTCCGTCACTGTCATCCGCTGCGCGCTCCCCAACCGCCCTGCTGCAGCACGACTGGTACGTAACGTCACATGGACGAGCGTCTGTCATCACCATGGTTACCGCTTCAGACCGCAGCAGAAACTCCGCTGCATTTAAAGTTTAGAAAGTTTAAAACTTTCTCTTAGAAAGTTTAGAAATGCCTAGGAAAATGTAGCTTCTATGTAGGCTATCAGTAAAATAGCTTCACTACTGAAAAGATATTTGATGTGGAAAACAGTGACGTTACGACCACGCTACTGAGAAATGTAACGTTAGTTAAACTAGTAACGCAGCTACCCAAAACTGAGCATTGGAGCAAAGTCAGCAAACAGCTACTTAAGATACAATTCAGTGAAAACTGACATTAATCCTACACAGTACATATCTGAAACCCTCTGGCCTCACCTCACGGGACACTGGAAATCTAACAACTAGCTTAATTTAATTGCCAACTCCAGTCACAAATCATCAGCTAACTTGGCAATATGGGTATTTACCTCTTTTTGGTCAGGATTTTTTCTTTTTTATTAGGGGTTGGTGTCAACCAACAATGAAAAAATGTTGTCTGTCCTTCTTTTCTTGCTCTTTTCATGTTTCCACGGTTCTGCTGTCTCCATCCATCCAAACATACAGCAAACAGTGAACATTAAGTAGAGAAGCGGGTTGGGTCATACCAAGTATTCGGCGGAGGGAAGGGGGGGTTAATATTACCAGGTGATTAAACATAACACTGTTTTGCTGGCAAATGATATTAATAAAAAAGTCATCAAGATATCCATACGAGATAATTCATATTTTTATTAAATCGGAATGATTTGTTTATATTGCGGGGGTTATATTGGATGGATCTGATTTTTGCGGGGGTCATGACCCCCGTATCCCCCGTGCAAATTACGCGCTTGCATGTAGTAGTTTCTTGATACAACCTCTGGATGGCCCCGCAGAAAAGTATTTAGTATAGGTATTATAGGGGCCATATTATGAAAATTAACTTTATAATAGTTTTTTAACAATAATATGCATCCCCAGCCTGTCTACAACCCCCCCCCACCCCCGAAATGAGAAAATTCTATCCTCTCCCTCTCTTGCTTGCTCCACTTTTCAGAAAATGTTTGCTCAAAGGGGCGGATTTGAACAAGCGCCCTTCATGACGTCATGGAGGGACATAACTCCTCCCCTCCAGGTCGGTGACCCTGCCCAAGCAATGTTTGTTCTGCTCCCTGAAAATTTCCACTTAGATGACATTTTTCCCCCTCTTAAACGCTGGTTTGGACGCTAACCTGAGGGGTGTTTGTGTCTGAAAAATCAAGCCGACAAGGCTGCATTCAGACAAAAAGGCTATGCGGAGATATGGGTAGGTGTTTGGGCTTGCGAGTAAGCTACGAGTAAAGCACGGCAGTTGCTCTGTTGTTGGCTGCACGAAGCAGCACAGAAGTCTGTTTTCACCTCCCTCTTCG